>NJRL01001909.1:10746-26699 GCA_003063815.1 Aphaenogaster rudis
ACGTGATCTTCAAACGACTATCCAAGGTCAAACCAATGACACTATCTTATGTCCCCCTCGAAACCATACAACTTTTGTCTGAAACATTTTTGTCTGCTGGGCTCAGTTTTCGAGATATTTTACTGTCCAAGTTAAAATGAGACACCCTGTATATATATATATATATATATATATATATATATATATATACAGGGTGTCTCATTTTATGATATATATATATATATATATATATATATATATATATATATATATCATAGCAGAGTATTCAAATTATAACAATAAATATTTTTTCCGTATAAAAGTAATAACAATAATAATAATAATAAATATATTGTGTATATAATGTATAATAATATAGGAAGCACTGTGAGAAAAAGAAAAAAAAATTATAAAAGGACGGAGCACAAACCAGCAACCTTCACACTTGTAGTCCGCTGCCTAGTCCGTCACATCACACTGATAGGCTTAACAGACGCCTTACTGCAGTGACATTAAAGGAGCGTGCTAAAATTTACACCATGATCTCTCGTTAACGGTTGAGAGGCGATCGTCTCCGAATAGCATCTGTTAAGGCCTAAACACACACTTTTCATAATACGTAAACGTAAGGTTTCGACCAATCGCGTTGCTCGATTCTGTTACGGACGGCCGAATCGAGCAACGCGATTGGTCGAAACCTTACGTTTACGTATTACGAAAAGTGTGTGTTTAGGCCTTTACTTCTATACGAATACTACATTCTTGCAAAAGTTTGGCAAAATCGATGACCCCAAGGGTTGACCCTTCGCCTTGTTAGACGAAAAAATCTATATATAAAAAGATTGTCGAAAAATTGTCTTTCTCTCTATTTCTTTAATAAACATTTTTTTAATTGCGATAAAATGTTATAAAGCGAATTAACTTATTACACTACAAAACGCCTATACGTATTTATTATTGAATTTAAAATTATTAATAATTAATCGAATTATATATTATTATTAAAATTTACAGGCTTTAAATTTCCTATTGAAGTTAATTAAATATTGTATATTTTGATATATCATTATTATACACATATTTTATTTAAAAATTTTTATTTAAAGAATTAGTGAATTAGTGCGGTTTTCTTACTAATGAAAGGGATATTCCGTCCGTAGAATTTGGATAACTGGAAGAGTAGTCGGAGGAAGCGGCAGGAACATATAATCGAACGGGTAGTGGAAGTGAAGAAACTCGAGTTAGAAGAGCACGACCGTCAGCGTCGTCGGAACAAAACCTTCTCGGAGATGATGGAGGAGCGCGGTAACAGAGGCCGTAAGCTGAGCATCAGTTTGGCTATGTACAACGACGAGGACGCGAATGATCTCAGCGACCTCGGAATCGGTACCAGCAGCGGCAAGAGCTCGGTCAGCGGCGATACGCATGACGACACGCATAGTGTTCTGGTACGCATTTATTCAAACACGTGCGTAATACGTGCCTTGCGTCGACTCGCTTTTATTGGAAAACAGTATTTTCGACACCGTTAAATCTATCAACATAAATTGTCTACGACGAGGAAAATTTATTTTTTAAATTATTTATTAATTTATGTATGAATATTTTTTTACGTTTTTTAAACAAATCGACGAAAACTCGTTGCATTAATTACAAAATTTTGATTCGCATTTTTTAAACTCATAAATTCATAAATCCATGCGAGAGTATCGGCTTGTGAATTGAAAACTTACCGCCACATTACAATGATCTCATCAAACAATCGTATGACCATGATCGCTATATGTTCTTACATTCGTTTACGTTATGTGTCATCTACAAATATTTATGTAATTTTAAGTTACCCGTCGCGCGATTAATAATTATTTCTACATTAGATCGACAGAAGAAGAATAACATTGCAAGTTAAACATTAAAGTACTTTTTCCTATTGCGTAAAATTTTATAAATATCCTCGCGAGAATAGCAAGAATTGTTTGGTAACGTTACGCTTGCTCGTCAAATTATAGAGCGACAGAGACAGCGAGATCGAAAAAAGCCATTCGGACGTGGATAACGTCACCGATATGATCTCATCCTCGACGAGCATTACAACGACGGCAACGGCGACCACATCAGCAACAGCAACGATCGCATTAGCAACGATGGAAACGACGGCGACTATGGCAGATACAACAGTAGCACCGGCGACGACGGCACCGACGATGACGACAACGGCAACGGTGATCGCGACGGTGACGACGACGACATCTACCGCGAGAAAAATGTTCGGTGGTTTTCATGGCAATCTGAATCACAATCAGGAGTACGATTCCGGTACTACCGCGACAACGAGCTCGCCCGAACCGGAAGAATATACGTACGAAGGCGCCATTCGCGGTTACGTGTCGAGAGTGTCGCAAAACATACCGCGGAGATCCTTGACCGGGATCGACTCCAAGTTAGAGGCGACAAAATCGTCGATGAATGGTTCGAAGACGAATTTGAGCGATGACAGTAGTAAGTCCCCACTGTCGGTAGTGAAGGTGGACATACTGAAGCGACGTGAGGTGTTCGAGAAGGCGTCACAGAAGAGCAACGATAATAAGACGAACAACAGGTTGTCCGGTGATTTCACTGGCACGAAATCGATCAAGGAGAGGCTGTCGAGTCTCGAGAGACAGAAGTACGAGACGGAGAATGGCGACAAGGCTACCAACAAGACCCTCAACCGACTGTCCGGCGACATGAGCTCTATCCGGGAGAGGCTCACCCACTTGGAAAAGCAAGCTTCGGAGCGAGAGAGCAAGAGTTCCGTTCACCGTAAGCTCAGCACGGAGGATCTGGAAACAGTGCCTCTCAGGGAAAGGCTGTCTACTCTAGAAAAATACAGCAGCAGCGACGAGTCCTCGGTGCCGACCACGACGAATGAGTCGCGCTCGCACAATGGCGAGCTCACTGCCAGGACAATCAAGGATCGTCTCAGCGCACTGGACGTCGCTAGAGGCAAGGACACGACCGACAAACGAGGGCCCGCGCACGTCGGCAAGCACCCGCTCTGTTTCCGTGATCAGGAGAGCAGAGTCGACACATCGACGCCCAGCGAGAGGAGCTCGTCGCCCGACTCGGAATACCGCGTACCGCGAGCCGTCTTTCATAGAAGCCTGGACTCCCTGGACGCGGACGCGTCCAGCGGCCCCGACACCTTCGAGCGCGTGCAAAGCCTCGAGGAGCTCGATTACGGACGCCAGTATCCCGCCTCGTCGTCGTCCGCGGAACTTCTGAACGATACGGACCGCGAGGATTCGGGTATTCACACCGCAGACGTAAGTTGCTCGGTCAGTCAGGCGGACGAGCCGATCGATGAGGAAGTCGTGCAGCACACATCCGGCGCAATCATCGAACGACGAGAAATTGCCATCGAGGAGAGGGTCAAGGCTACGTCCGCTGTCCAGGAGGACGCTTCAGCATCGGGCACGACGGTGGAAGCGCCGAACGACACCGCGACGGCTACTCACTCACAGTTCACCAGCCATCGGGAGACAGTAGCAGTGAACAAGGTAAGGGAAATATTGAAGCGCTTATGAGATCTTGCATTTCAAATATACTGAAGTCCTATATTCGATGAGAAAAAATTATTCGCATTTTCGTGACGATTTTCATTTTAGATCTCTAAGATGTAGACATTAGCAACTTAAATCGAATTTTTAAAAATTTTTAACTGACATCCATTCAAGAAAAACATAATTTCATTAATAGTTTATGCATTTTTTCTGATACGTCTATTCACACCTGAAAGATCAGACATTGAGCACTGTTTCTACTTTACTACATCCTTTGTACTCAATGCCTTTTCTTCTTTCTGGTTAAGGGTTTCGGACAACTACATATCGGGTTGTAACTCTCTGATTCTGTAGGGTACTGCTGACATCTCTGGAGAACTATCAACTAACAAATCACAGCCGCAGGCGCGCGTAGAAGCCATTACTAATTCTAATACACTTTGTTCGCATACTTCTGTACCTCGCGCGAACACTCATCCCGCGAGTCCCAAAATACCTCCGCGAGAAATTACCGAAAGCCTTTCGAAAACGCGAGCGTTCGGCAAAGACGCGGTCGAGTTCAAGACAGATTCCGAACCGAGTCTCAACGAGTCCATAGTATCGGCCAGTCTGAAGCTCTCCATCGAGCAAGCGAGACCGAAATTCGTTGGCCAAGCGAAGCGGCAGAATCTGTCCAAGGAACACCTCTCCAATCTCCCTCAGTCTCAGCCGTGTTCGGATGTTGGTGCGGAAACATACCAATTGTCGTTTCCCTCCATCAGAACGACAATAGTCCCGACTAGTTTCCCTTCCGAGGCCAGTCCAGTTTCCAAGCCCACGTCCTGTCGCACCACGTCCAAGATTCCCACCTCTCTTTCTCGCAAAACCAAGTCCTCGCCGACGAATTCCGACTCTGTCTTGATCTCGTCCACTCCCAAAGCTTCGCCCTCAAAGGCGCACAGCGCGAATAACAAGCTCTCGACGAGTCAGTCTCCCTGTCCGATTCGGAGAATGTCCGAAACGGCGATCGTCGAAACCTCCTCGCCCGTGTTCCCGCAAACGAGTTTAACGGAACTGCCGCCCTCACCCTCGTCGAGGCTACCCCCAGCGAGCGCGCGATGTCACGAGGATGCGCTACTGCCTGCGGAACGACGTCGCACCGTGGTGGAGGTGTGCGAGAAGGTGGTGGTACCTCAGGGCAAAACACCCACGACGCCGCCGGTGACGCCGTTCATCACGGTGAACCGCGTCAACGCGGCGGACAAGCGGACAACCACCGTCGCCGAGGTTAGAAGCAATCAGCAAGTCGGCAACGCCTCGAAAAATTCCTATAGACGCGAGGACCATCTTTCCCGACAATAACAACCGCGCATTGTCCTCCGCTTTTGGTCAGCCTCTAGACAAGCCGTGCTAGATATTGTATGTAGGGCCACCATCTCGTCGGGCGCGAGGAATGCGAGGGTGTGTCGAGGGTGCGAAATGCTGAGAGAACGAGGGTTCCAGGAGCAACTCCGTCGCTTCGATCTTAGCCACGCGCAAACTACGTGGTCTATCAGCCGATGGGCTGAAAACACGCGAGTTCCACGTCAGCTGAGTGGTTGAGCTGCTCTTCTTCGGCTTAACGTTTGTACTTTTGTCAAAGTCACCCGGTTCGAGAGTTCCGCCTCCCAGTTCTTCGGGACTCGAGGGCCCCTTCTCCGGAGGGTTTTATTATCTTTAAGGGATTTAGCGTTAACGAGCGCGAATCGCTGTCGTCTCTACGCTCATTGAGCGCGAAATTACGTAAACCTAGGCTACGTATATACCATCCGCTAGACATGTAAATAGGCGCGACGCAGGTGCGAAGCTATAAGATAATCTCCGGTTACGATATGTAGACTTAGACTCGTGGAACTTTATGCAGAAACTCTACCGTGAAACTGCCGCTACGCGTTATAACAGCGCAACGACTTGTAATAGAGTCCGCAATTGCGGTATTACCGATGTCTGCGACGTAATAGCAGACAGCTTAAGCGCTATCGAAATATGCATACGCCGTTTAAGGAAAACGTAACGGCCGATCTCGGCATTAATTGACTTTAATCGGCAGTTCTCAACTTTATCCCCCTCCGCGATCGCGGCGAAAGCACGAGGCGAACGGACGGACGAAACTGGTTGATTAAAGCTGACCGGCCGATATCGACCGTAAGAGGGAATAAACTATTGTGATAACACGTTTAATCGCTTCTCATCTTAATTACGATCGGAGTCGTGTATTAAGTCGAGCACGTCGATTAGTATGATCGGCGGTATCGCGGGGCGTTCTCCGTGGAAACACTCGAATAAACTTCGCCTACGACGCTCTGTAGCGAACTCTAAAACTCGCCGACACTTGACGCGCGATTATGACTAATTGTCATGGATTATAAACGGTCGACCGAGAGAGAACGAACAACGATGAAATATAAGATACACTGGTCAACGAAACCTGCCATGTCGCATTATTTTCTCATGCATTCGCGTAAATTCTATCGCGCGGAATAGCGCAAAGCTTTGTCTTGCTTTCTAACGTTTAACTTTTTTATTTTAATTTTATCTTTAAAACATTAAATAATTTTTAATTTAAAATTAAATAATCCATAATCTTTTTTAAATTAAAAAAACAATTCCTAAGCTCAGTAGATTAAAAATCACGAAATAAAAAAGGACCGATGAGCAATGAAAGTTTGTCGTGTTAATATATATTATACCATTAAACAATATGGATGTTTTAAAATTACTATTTGCTTTTATCGCATTAGTTATTGTCAAAGAAAGATCAGTCCTGGATCGAAAGAATTTAGGCTCGCAAATTTCCGTCGATCAGTTCATTTTGTAACGACTCGTAAGTCGTTGAATTTTGACGAATTATCAGCGAGATCCGTCAAGACGTTAAATAATACAAACAAACTTGCCGACGCAAATGCTTGGCGCAGTTTATCGTCACGGTTAATAAGGCGCATAAATACGCTCTTTTAATAACAGTCACATTCAAAGTTAATTTTATCTTTAAAAAATTAAATAATTTTAAATTTAAGATTAAATAATTCACAATCTTTTTTAAATTAAAAGAACAATTCCTAAGCTCAGTAGATTAAAAATCACGAAATAAAAGAGGGCTGATGAGCCAAGAAAGTTTGTCGTGCTAATATATATTAAACAATATGGATTGATTTTTTAAAATTACTGTTTGCTTTTATCGCATTAGTTTTGTCGAAGAAAGATCAGTCCTAGATTGGTCGAAAGAATCGTCAATCAGTTCATCTTGTAACGACACGTAAGTCGTGAATTTTGACAAATTATCAGCGAGATCCGTCAAGACGTTAAATAATACAAACAAACTTGCCGACGCAAATGCTTGGCGCAGTTCATCACCACGGTTAATAGGGCGGATAAATACGCTCTTTTAATAACAGCCACGTTCAAAGTACGATGGATATATCGGCCGCGTGACGCGCGGAGTCGAGGGTCAATCGCGGTGACAGTTAATTACTAATAAACAGCTGACCGCGCCGACCGTAAAAAAGGCAACCACGTGAGGTCACGTCGCCGTCAACGATATTTCCATCAACGGTTGTCGCTCGTTTGCCGGCGCGCGATCGCTTTCTTTCCACGCGTCTCTCGGTCCTCGATACACCGAAGAGGTAAGACGTCATGTACTCTTGATTGCTTCGAGCAAGCAGCGATTTGCTTGAGCTGTGTGTTAGCCCCCGTGGGACACCGTGTCGATAAACGGCTTCTTTTTCTTTTCTCTTTTCTTTTTTTTTTATAGTAGACCCCAGAACGAATGGCAATTTCACGAGACACGCATGTCAGTACGGATTCAGCCGTCGGGTTCAGGGCCTACCTTCGGAAGTCCTCCACGCGAAATGTTATTTCTCTACGTCTTATCTTAACACTTTTGCAGCCGGTAATTTTTTCTAAAACTTTTCCAAAACTGGAAATCGAATAGAATAAAGTTAAATCCGAGGTTAAATCTATAGCTGACTGCCGCAGAGTTCCGTTATTTAAATAAGAATAAAAACTATAAAATGTTGCTTTAAATTATTGTTTATAACACTACTTGTTCTTTGAAATTGAAGAAAATTTATCTGTTACAAATCCAAATAGAGATAATGTCAAATTATGAACTTGGGGAATGTTAAAAAAACACTTAAAACTTATTACCTACATATATTTTTAAAAAATTAATTGAACGCGTGAACAAATTTATTTGATTTTTAGGTTTAAATTAATTTCAATTCTGTTAAAAATCATTTTGATTAATTTGAACTTAAAATATAAAAAGACATTACTACGTTAGCGCAACTAGCTATAGATTTTAAGAAGACGAACTATTACGTCAGCGACTGCGAATGTGTTAATAGCAACAAAAAGAACAGCAAGAGAGAAAAGAGACGTTAATTAACATTGAAACAATGATTCGAAGTCATCCCTAAAGGGACGGTTTCAATAATCTGAGATAAATATAAAAATAATGTTGAGGTCATTATCGATAATATCTACGTCGCTTATCTCCGTGGTCGTTTATCAGAACTTTGGGCACGCGCCCGATTTGCCTATAAACGGGGATGAGGTAGGCCCTGATCGAATTCCTTCCTTATCAGTCTTCATTTAGAGTCGGACCTGATCGTATTTGGTTGGTGAATTCCATCATCGCGTCGCACCTGCACTCCATCGGAGAACTCGTGCCTCGATATCTAGCCTCGGAGGCTAGATATCCCTCTTATCTCTCTCACTCACTCTCGCCGAAAGACGCCTTATCGCGCCGTGTGCGCGCCCACAGCCGGCTTTAATCAGTCCGACAACACCTGACATCACGGTGATCTAGTGGCTGTGCGATTTTCGAGGCGTGTGCACGATTCCGCTTGCAACTTGAGAAAGTGAACGTAGTTTTTCCCTTCCCGTGTGCTCGTCACCTGCATGCGATTTGCGAGTATGACTCGTGAGGTAAGAGGTACTACCGAACGGTTGCGTGTGCGTGTGTCTTAGTGAAGTGAGATTTTTTAATTTTACCGTGTAGTGTTTGAAGAGATCGCGTGATCGAGTTGCCTCGATCGACTTGGCACTTGTAGTCTTTTTCTGACAGCCTAAGAACGCTCACTCGTGTATTTGCTTTTGAAACGAGAAAGAATATTAAATAAGCTACTAGCTTCTAGTAACGTTATCTGCATGAAAAGAATAGTTTTGTTGAAGTATCTAAAAATTTGGCCAGATACAGATCTGAAAATAATTTTGTTCGACCATCAAAGTAATTATGTAGGTCTGTATCTGGCCAAATTTTTAGATACTTCAGCAAAACCGTTCTTTCTGTGTATATATAAATGTAATGGTTCTTTTTTAAAGATTATGCTGCTTTGAGAAACAGAGTAGAAATGAGAAGAGTTGTAGGGAATTAAATTTATTTTGAATATATTAGTTCTAGACTGATATACATTAATGTTGGATTGATCTTAATTAATTTCTACACAATTCTTCTGTGTTCAATTCGATTAAGTTGATCGAACGTTTCTTTTGTTTCAGACACATTTAATCGTATTTTATTCTTTAACATTTTTTTCTCGCACCTCTGAAGCTTCTTTCTTTTCAATCGCTTATGATCTTGATGTCTTATAATTTCTTTTAATTTAAGAAAAGAGTTTTATACAGTGCATGGAAGACATTCACATTATTTTGACAAATTGACAAGCTTTTATCCGACGATGCCTTACCGATCACGCATCGCCGTTCAGCAAATTATTTTTTTGCAACATTTATGTTAAAATATTCTGCCAAAAAAGTTGTCAGCGCCTATGCTACTACGGAGATTTTGCAACGACCCGCATTTAATAATTAAGATTGCGTGCAGTAATACCTATGTTCTCTTTCACGAGTATTCGAAGAATCCGCGATAGGCGAGATTAATCTCTCATAAGATTGATCTCATCACGATTGCGACGAGATCCGCGATGGATGTGCGCAAAAGATACAAGGTATCTTGATCGTAAATTGTCGTTATTCGAGTCATTACCCAAAATCAGTGCTTCTCGAGCCGGTTGATATATATCGTAATACGAGCTCGTACATCTTCATAAAGACGCGTCAAATCGCGGAGAAAAGCGCACGTGATTGCGGAGATTCGCGAGATTCATCGGACGTGTGTAACGTTACGCAACGTGCGTCGATCTGGTAAAATGCGCCCGCATATTCCCACAGCAAGAATTTCACATCTGGTACGCGCGAGACGTTCTCCCGGCGTGTTTTTTTTTTTCGTGCAACCGCTACGCTGGGAAGATACGCCGATCACAATTGCGGTGTCGCGGCGTCGAAGTACACGCATTATGTCATTTAACGATTGCATCATCAGATCCGCGAACGCGGATGCACGAGCACCTCAAAAATCTTAGAGAGCATAATCTCAACTTGAAAGTGTCGCAATACGATTTCTTGTCATTGCAATTTTTAAAATGATTTTGCAGTTATCTTGCGTTAGCTAACGGCTCGATGACATCACTTTTATACTTAACCGCGCTAGTGATACATATTACGAAACATTATATTTTCTGGACGCTTCTTAAATATTCGAATTTATTTAGGATAATTAGAAACTGCGAGGCAAATCGTGATACTTTTCAATTATACAATTTAATCGTCATCGTAATATCGCAGTGTCATATTTATCGCAGCGTCATGATTACTCTGATTACAGTACACTGATAGAAAAAATATCTTGATACAAAAAAATTTTACTTAACACAAAAAAATTATTTACTCGGTGGGTCCTAATTAGCTTATTCATTGTATTCAAGTCTTAAAATTTCTTGATTGAAATATTTATAATTTTTAATTTATAATTTTTAAAAATATTTATTTTTTCTTTTCGTTCTAGAAAATATTTACTATTAGATTATTTTAATATTTAAGATAAACAGATTTTTTTAATATCAGAAAACAATTTAATTATAAGTTCAATAATATTATTAGGTTATTTATAAAATATTTACTTCAATGTAAAAAATGTAAAAGTATAAAATAATATACTTAAAGGTAACATGTGTATTTTTACTTGAAACTAAATATTTTTATTTAATTAGAACAAACAAATACTTGTATCAAAAATAGTTTTAGGAAAATTATTTTTTTCACTTGAAAAAATTGTCCTCTCGGTGTATCAAGAGATATAATTTATACATATTCTGGGAACGTTAATTAGCGCTTCGAGAGATACGTATCCTTGTATCCTTGAGTACTAATGAGCGCGGTCGGAATACTGAAAGAAGACGATCTTGTCCTTTCAATTAGAATTCATTCGTCTCCGGTCTTCGCGGATTTGAGAAACGCCATTCTAGACCATCATCCGTCGATTTGCATAGAATGTAGCGTTGCAAAATCTCAGCGCACGGCGCGAAATTGCATTTTACGTACTCCACTCTCAGCTATACCGCGGCTCGTCTCCTCAGGAACGGATCGTTATCGAGAAAGCGGACCAAGAGGAGGAGGCGACCGCCGCCGCGAACAGCCCAGCGGCTCCCGCAGTCAAGCACAAGCAGCAGGAAGCGACGGAGACGTCGACGAGCGTCAGGATGCCCGCTGCCGCTACCGTCACCATGAAGAAGTGCGACGTCGACATCGACATGCACGACGCGCCGAATGCTACGGTCGTCACGCCGACAGCCGACCATCCGCTGGAACGACCGATGAACCTGAGTTTAGCCAAGCAGGAAGTTAGTTTGGTCGACGCGCTGAGTATCCCGAGTCCAGCCTCGCCGATTTCCAAACAAGTTAGTTAAAATCACGGATTTTAATTCCTTTTATACAATATAGAATTTTACTGGACGATTCATAGGCCGATATTCATAGTCGGTTCTCATATTTAAGATCGTTTTAAGTACAATCTCTTAAGATGTCATAAATCAATCACAGAGCCGTATTAGCGTCTTAAGACATTACTTAAGACGGTCTTAAAATAAGAACGAACTATGAATACCGGCCATAGAGCGACATTCGCAACATAAATGTTCTCTGTTATTTATAGATTCTACCGCTAACTCTGTCCACCGACGAGGAAATATTCGCCGATCAACCTTTCCTTTTGAGTCCACCAACGAGCGTGGAACCCCCAAAGGAGAAACCACCACCGCCTCCGGTGGACGTCAGCGACGATGAGAATCCACCGCCGGAGCCGCTCAAGAGATTAAACTCTACTCGCAGAATAAAGAAAGAGTTACGCACGAGACGCTCGGATTTCCTCGGTATTGAGGGGGTAAGCGCGAAAATTCGCGGAGTTTCTATCTATTTTATGTCCTCTTCTACTAATGTAGATTAATTTTAATCTTGGTTTAACTTGCTCTTTATCTTTTTTTAGTTCGAAGAATTAGAAAAAGATAAAGTTAGTAGAAATGCACGGAAAGAACGGTTTTGCTAAAGTATCTAAAGATTTGGCCAGATACAGATCTGAAAATAATTTGGTTAGACCGTGAAAAGTAACTATGTAGGACGGTCAAACATGATGATAATGCTGCAAAAAGTTTTGATGATCCAACGAAATTATTTTCAGATCTGTATCTGATCAAATTTTTAGATACTTCAGCAAAACTATTCTTTCCGTGTGGACATTAGTTGCTTCAAAAATAATCAATCACGTTTAACTAACAGATTTCTAGAATAATATGATGTCGGTTTTGTTAATAGCAGGTCAACGACGATGATCTCGAATCCGAATTAACGCTGACAAAACCACCGGATATGGCAGCGATTCTAGCCGAAGAGAGACGCATCGAACAACTCCATCGTCGCTCGTACGACACCGACAGTAACTACGAGCAAGATTCGAGCCACGAGAGAGACTCTGGGGTTGAATTAGGACACATCGAGGATTGGGCGAAGCAGCCTGTTAGCCCCGACATGTCGCAGCATAGCAGGCAGAGCAGCGAGCCTTTCGGCGCCAGCGTGACTTCCTCCGAAGAGGACGAAATTACGAAGAAGGAGCGGGAGATCATCGAGGTCCTCGAGAAGGAAGAACAATGGCGATACGGCGATAATTGTGAATACAACAGGTACGGATAAATTATCGTGGCACGCAATTTTTCTGCTATTTTTTGTGAATATAAAAGTCCAAAAGAAGCATCTTTTTAAAAATATCTAAAAGATCGAAAAATCTTAAGTTTTTCAAGTATCTTATTCGTTAAACGAACGCTTAATTCATATTGGGGACGGATAAATCGTCAAATACATTGGTGATGCCATAGTGACTTAGGGGAAAGACTGGCCCACAAATTGCGCGAACTCGAGGAAGAGAAGATGCAACTGGAGAGGGAGGCGATATTGCGCTGCAACGAGGACGCATTTCGCAAGAGGGACGATAACGTACGCAAGCAGGAAGATGCTTCCTCACACGAGCAACCGCAACAG
The DNA here is from genome assembly GCA_003063815.1 of Aphaenogaster rudis. NCBI lineage: Eukaryota > Metazoa > Arthropoda > Insecta > Hymenoptera > Formicidae > Aphaenogaster > Aphaenogaster rudis. The sequence continues at coordinate 23,655 of NJRL01001909.1, forward strand.
CAACACGATGAGACAGCGAAACAGCGGGAGACCCAGGCGCAAACGACGGAGGAGGAAGCGAAGTACGTCGGAGACAAGCGAAAGGACGAGCAGCTTGAGACGCAGTCGGAACAACTGAGGATGCAGAACGAGATCGAGGAGAAAGAGCGGCGAGTCGCTGATGCGTGTCGCAAGGAGGAGATGCGCATCCGGACGATGGAGAGTCAAATTCGCGAGCAAGAGGTAAGGCGAATCACTCGGTTTTATATTTTTCGAACGCGAGACTAACGAGGAAAAACAGGCTGATTTTATAAGTAGATAGTGAATTTAGAACAAGGTATCTATTATCTTGCGAGTATGTTCTTTCTATGACATTTCTGTCGATTGTTTTGTTTTTTTTCCCCGGGGAAACTTGAAACTATGCACAAATTTCTTCTAGTCGAGGCACGCATTTTTAACCGGTAGCTTGGAAGTATTATCCTTGGAGCAATGTTACCTTGATTCTCATCGATATCTTTCTATCTATTCGTATTACTTTTTATCTATACTTTTTATCTATACTTTATCTCGTACATTGAGAAATTGCGCGGTAGTCACATTTATTACTGCAACATTGCCCGAAGGATTCGATCGTTCAGTAGTGTAGTATGGTGCAAATGAAGTATATAGCGTAGTGTAAATATTGATAGAGGGATTGTTGCTAATTCGCAGAGCAAGGCATTGGTCGGTGCTGGGTTGAGCAGCAACGAAGATGAATTCCCTTCCGGGGTAAGACAACAGTTGTCTTCACCACTGTTTTAGTCGCTTGTTTGCACGGAACTTTTACATGAATATTCATATAGAAATTCTGTGTAGCTCTTATTACTATCTCTTTTAAATTTCTTTCAGACATCTTAACTAATCTCAGCTTGATTTGATATGATCACTTTTTGCATAATAATATATTAAACAAATAGAGTAATCATATATAAGCATGATATTTTATTTTATTATTATTATATTTGCTAAAACATATAAAGTTCTATAAAATCGCGAAGGTAACAAATAAAAATTAACAATGTTTCAAATGTATTTATTTATAAATTTGAAAATATTTAGAGAGTTTTTGCTATGTTTTAATAATAATTGCTTCTATAATATTAAAAAAAAAATAGAATTAACGCGACAAAACTCGAAATATTTATTTAGTATTTTAAACGTGCATGTATAAAGATAGTAAGTGTAATCTGATATATGTAATGTAATATAAAAATGTCATATGTTATTCCTTTAGGAAGTGCTACGAGTGGAACGGGAACTTTTGCAGTTAGAACAAGAAGAATTAAAAAGACAACGCAATAATTTGGCCTATCGCGAGCAAAAACAACTTAGATTGGCAGAGCAGTTACAAGAACAGTGGCAATCCTTACAAGATGTTGCGCAGAATTCTATTAAAAACACGCAACAATACAAATATCATACGCCTGCAGTGAATTATAGATCTTCGATGCCGAACTTGCAGTTTCAAGACGCGCCAAGAAGAAGACCACCACCACCACCACCACCGATTCCACTTACTAAACCACGTATGCTAGATCAAAGACAAAGAGATGTTACAATCAGGTAAATAATAAATCATGTTATACACTGATATTTGTTATATTAAATTTCCTTTTACTGTTATATAACAAATGTTAATTATATTTAAATTAAAATAAAATCTTTTGTATGATGATAATAAAACAGATCATAGAATTGGTAATGATAATTGGTATTGTTGAATTTCTTAATTTAATTGAAAATGTATAGGAATAGCCGTATACCATCCGCGGATTCGATTCCCCAACAAGTAGACGCATCGATTCGGGAGAGCGCATCGACAACACTCGGGAATCATACTGGTCAACAAATGTCCAGGCAGACCTTACAGGCATTAAGCGCAGTACCGCGTCCACGAATTGTTCAAGGTGATCAATGGGTCCAGCGAAGAAAGAGTGACGTGCCAAGAGGCGCTCACGATGTAAACTACCAACATTGGCTCATTCAAGTGCGTATTAGAATTATTTCTATTAACTGGCATAAATTGTATTTTTTTTTAGTCTCATAATTTTTAAAAACACATCAAATCTACAAAAAATTTATTGACAAATAAATAATTTATTATTATTGAAATAAGATTTTATTTTTATTCGTTTTTGTTTTAAAGACTTAATTTTTTAGTGTTATATCAATTTTTATTATAAATTCTATTAAAATTCTAATAAAATATCGAATACTTATCCACTAATGTATAGTATATAATAAAATATAGATGAGTTTTATCTCAACTATTTCTCAACAGGAGGCGGAACAAAGGAGGATTAATGAGAGAAACCAACGATCACCAGCGCGAAAATCTCAAGTGCATGTAACTGGCACTTCCGTACCATATAACGCTCCAATTCGGACAGATAGCAAACCGCTACCCGATTCTATCATACAAACTCTAACGCAAAGGGTACAGAATAAAACACAGGAGAAACCTCTTCTAACAAGGCGAAGGTGAATTTAACTAGTAAAAATTCTGCAATTTACGAAAGAATTAATTTTATAAATTATAAACATTTATATTTAATTTTCAATGAAGATACATAAAGAAACAAAATTTTGTAATAATCAAAATTAAAATATATTTCTTATTTATATTTGGATTTAAATCTAGATTTTTTTTTCAAAGTATTGCTTTTTTACGATTTATGAAAGAATATTCTTTTCAGGCCGGAGCAAATTCACAGTCAAGAACACTTGACTGTGCAACATCAATCGCCACAATACACGCTACAGTCTCAAAGAACACAACATGCGCCAATCGCGAATAATAATGGGAATCAAGAAAAAATGCTGAGCGTGAGCGGGAAGAAGAAGTGTTCGCATTGTGGAGAGGAATTAGGTAATCTAGTAGGCTAAAACTAAAACATTCTTTCATCATTATCAAGAGACACGGTAGTGTCTCGCGCCAAGTAAACGCGCAGCGAGACCGCACCGTGTCTCTATTACGCGAGACGTCTTCTCAGACGACCCTTCGATTATCGGATCTCGATAACGGCT
>NJRL01001924.1:11232-24409 GCA_003063815.1 Aphaenogaster rudis
CGCTCGATCCGGACTCCACGGGGGAGGGTAGGCAGGAGGCGAAGGTCGGGTACGCCCGACGGATCGAGAACGCTCGACCGGAACTTCGCCGGGGGTGGGGTCGGAGCGCGGAGGTCGGGGACGCCCGACGGATCGAGTACGCTCGACCGGAACTCCGCGATTCGGGAGGTCGGAAGGCGAAGGTCGGGTACGCCCGACGGATCGAGTACGCTCGACCGGAACTTCGCCGTCGGCGGAATTCGGACGGGATAATTCGGAAGATCGAGTACGCTCGATCGAGGCTTTAGAGGCTGTGTTGCGGAGAGGACTTTGCGCCAGGATTGCTCGCTGGGATCGGTCTGGTTCCTTTCGCAGAATTCGGCCGCCTTATATACCCGGCCGCGAGATAACGGTCCGTATCTTCGCGAGATACGTGTATCTCGCGGCCGGCTTACCCCTGCCCGCTCTCGGTGCGTGCGGGGTGGGAGGCATCGCGTTCGGCGATACCGCGATACCGCGATCCCGCGACAGCTGTTCGGCGCGTGACGGGCACGTGGCTTTTCTTTAGCCGTGGCTATTATTAGCCGCGACGAGCCGCGAATAATCGGCTCGTATTCGGCGCTTTCCTATTCTTTTAACTCGGTGGAATGCGTTTGTAACGGTGCATCCGGGGTGCATCGTTACAAATACACACGTGTTGCGTAGAGGTACGACAAGGTAGTGCGGTTAGTTCTGTGTAAGAGGGAAGACGGTTAATACCGGTAGCGCTGGCGCTGATATTCTTACGCTCAGCCAATCAGAGTACAGTCGCTCAATGCCATCTGTGGCGAATCGAGTCTGTTCGAGATTCAATCCGTTCGCGTTACATATCGTCGAGACATGTACTATCAATTCTCAGTGCAAGATGGAAAAGGTCGCGACGACTCTCGAACGAATGACCAAGACGACAAGCGTTCGAAACCGAACTAATTAAACGCGTTAATTATCTTCCAGTTTCCGTTAAATAGTTGAACATCCAGATGAAATTTAACTCAAACAACGGCCTCTCATGGCCTTTGTCCCGCAATGACGTCATACCGCTAATAAACATTAGAGGCAGAGGCAATGACAAGTCGTGATCTCTTAATATTAGTGAAATACGATAATTATTAGTGTTTGTCGACCGCTACCCTTAGATCGACAAAGCGATTGGCGTGGAGCTCCGAATCTTCGAGAACACCGCGATATTAAAAGCGCGGAGCACCGCGCCGACGCTACCAGTCATCTCGTATTTCTCAGAACGATTATACTTGTCAGCCTCGCAAAATAAGTGATCTTATCTCATTTCGGTCGAGAGTCAGCGTGCCTCTCGGCGCCGTCTCGCGCAAGGTGTTACCGTTACATTACGTTTCCTATTGTGTTTGTTAATTATTCGTTTTCGTTGATCACGAGGAAAATCTGCGATTCGAGTAATCCGACGGCCGGAGCGCGATCGCGATCGTATCGCTACCGACGCGGCAAGAGATTCGTCGTTCCGCGCTCAAGATTTCCGTCGCGGACGAGCGTCAGTCCCGACGCTCCATATCAAGATTTCCGTCGCGCAGTTTTCGGTAGCAAAAAAGATACGGATAAGAAGATTTCCGCATCGGTTCGTTCGCCGGCTGATTTTAGTTTGTCAGCGCAATTTTTCACTCTGTACGTTAAGTGTTGTAAATAATCAAATAAATCAAATTGATTGTGGACACGAGTTTATCGGGCTAGTGCTTCTTGACCATCCTGATCTCCCAGCGACTCCGCCCGATCGCCACCCACGCTCCGCGCTCATCGCTGAGCGGTCCCGGCGTCCGGGTACCTCATCGTTACGCGGTAAAACCCGAAAGAGAATCAAACATGAATCGCATCATTGAGCAAGAATCTGTACTAGATCGGCTTGTCAACGGGAACTTTTATCCTACACTCCCCCCCTACAAATCGATCTTGCTTGCCATTTATCTCTTAAAACGTTAATTACAAATTGTTAAGTCAAGCATATTTGGTTAATACACCATTCAAGTTTCTCTCTGGATACACTCTTTGTAAAGCAATCGGCTATCATATCATTTGTATTAACATACAACACACTAATATTATTGCTCTCAATTTCATCGCCTACAAAGTGGAATTTTAAATTAACATGTCGTGTTTTAGTAGACGATCTCGCATTCTTTAACCATTGGATGGTCGCTTGATTATCACAATATATCGCAGTTGGTTTTTTAATATATTCAACACACTTTAATTCGGTAAGCATATTCTGCAGCCACATAATATCTTTAACTATTTCAGAAACTGCAAAGAGTTCAACTTCACATGCAGAGTTACCTACAGTTCTTTGTTTTTTACATTTCCATGCAATGAGAGAATTACCAATGAATATAGCTCCCCCTGAGAATGATTTCCCATTTTCCGCATTTCCCCAGCTGGCGTCAGAATAAGCTTTTAACAGTCCAATCTGGCGATTATAATGAAGACGTTTGTGCTTACTTCCGCTTAAATAACGTAAAACTCTTTCACCTAACATATAATGTCTCTTCTGTGGACAATGATTGTATTGCGACAAAAAAGATGTTACAAACGCAATGTCAGGTCTTGTTCTATTTGTTAAATATATGTAAGAGGGTAATTATGTAGATCGAAGACCCCACCTTGAATGACCTTGACCTTGACATATGTTGTCAAGGACACCCTCCTGACCCTCCGAAGGTTTTAGCCCGCGCTCGTTTTTCATTAAAAAGTTATTAACAAATTAAGTTTGAAAAATATAGCAATTATTTTGAATATTGAAAGACATAAACGACTAATGTGTATGTGAAAATAGTACATCTATGGACGAAGAAAAGTCATTTAAAGCAGTGAATCGTTAATATATTGAACAGTCTTTTTGTGGAAGACCTCGTTTTTTTCACGTGGAAAGTTTTAAACCCATGTGACACCTTGTTTCGCGTGAAAAGTGTATGCGTGGAGGCAGTAGGTTCCGCCCCCCCTGCGGGGGGCTCCACTACTTTTTTGTAAAGCAGCGCATACCATCTATTTGACTGTTTGTATTTTTGGTTAAAGCAGAGAATATAATTTAACACAAACAGTTAAATAGGTGGTATACGGTGCTTTACAAGAAAGCAGTGGAGCCCCCCGCAAGGGGGCGGAACATACTGCCTCCACGCATACACTTTTCACGCGAAACAAGGTGTCACATGGGTTTAAAACGCGAAAGAAAGCTTCAATGCGATCCTTGAAATCATAGTGAAATCATATATTTTTCAAACTTAATTTGTTAATAACTTTTTAATGAAAAACAATTGCGGGTTAAAACCTTCGGAGGGTCACTCAGAAGGGTGTCCTTGACAACATATGTCAAGGTCAAGGTCATTCAAGGTGGGATCTTCGATCTACATAATTACCCTCTAATTGACTTAAATATATGCCTGTAGTATCACATTCTACTCTCATCCCTAAAAATAGTTTTGACTGAGTAGTTTCATTAATCTTAAATTCCTTTCGCAATGAATTAAGGATCTTCTCGCAGATACTACTATTGTTATCTATAGTAGTAAAATCATCAACGTATGAACTAAATACAAAGGAACATGTCTCATTAGAATTAGTGAAAATACAACTCTCTGACGCTAAAGCTCTAAGGCCATTATTTGAAAGTTCGTCCTTTAATTTATTGTACCAATTTCGTCCAGATTGAGGTAATCCATACAGACTCCTTTTAAGTTTACATATTTTTCCTTTCTCAAATTGTTCAGTCTTGTTCTAATCACATGAAAGGGCGCCTGTTAATCACGTGTTTCGTGCATGATCCCGCGCCACTGTGTAGCTGTCGCGGATCCAGGATCAATTCGACAAACCTGGCGCCACTCTTGCTCGGTATTCCAAACCGCGAGAGCTCCGCCCTGCGCCGGACGTTGTCCGCCTAATATTTCGCGCATGATCCTGCCAATTAGCCAATCTCGCGGTCGACTGATCGCGCTGGCAATCAATCATTGGCCGATAATAAGCGAGCGCGCTGACTTCCGTTTCTTCTCCGTGACGAGCGTTGAGACAGAGAGTTTTGCACTGCCGCACGAAGCGCACGTGTAAGCGCGAGCAGACGTCGAAAAGTCGCGCCCTTCACGGGCGGCCCTTTCAATTGCAGTAAGTCGCCAGAAACATTATCGCAATTATCGAGCTTACACGTGGCCCGTTACACTCCTGTACATTTGTTACCGACACTGTTTCAAATAAATTCTGTGTCATCTAAATCGCAGTGCCAAATTCAATCATTCCTCTGTCCGCGCGTCGTCTCCCAATCGGAAGAGAATCCAACGCATTCCCATACACAAATCTTTTCTCAAATCCTGGAGGTGGTTCTAAATAAACGTTTTCCTCCAATTTACCATGCAAGTATGCTGTCTTTACGTCGAAAAATCTTACGTTTAACTTTTTCTTAGCAGCTATCGCTATTAAAGTTCTCCAAGCTTCAATACTCACTACGGGCGAATAATTCGTCATAATTTTGATTTTTTATTTGATTGAAACTGGCTCCTACTAGTCTAGCTTTATATTTAACTTTATTATTTTTGTCCTTCTTAGTAGAAAACACCCATTTGCTTGTAACAGTTTTAACATCTTTTGGACATTCATACACATTCCATACATTGTGTTTATTTAATGATTCCAACTCATCTTCCATTGCCTTTTTCCAATATTCCCAATTGCTATTATCACGAGCCTCATCAAAATTACGCGGTAAATGAATATTTTCCACCCATTGAACGTGATGAGCATTTGTCAATCTAGTGGAACGTCTTACTTCTTCCTCTCCTAAGAGATTTTCTCTTTCCTTTAAATATTCTTCTTTTCGTTTTAAACTTTCTGCTAATGTGAGTCCTTAAGTCTCCCTCTCCTACAGGTTTCCCTATCCTGAATCCTATTTCCATTTTCATTTTGACCATCAACGCTTTCTTTCCTATTCTGGATATCATTATCCTCCTCATCGGATTCTATCTCACTATTTTCTACATTATTTTCTTGTTCATTTGGTTCTATCTCATTTCCCGTATCATTATTATTATGTGTATTATTATCATCTGATATACTAATTAGGTTCTCAATATTCATAACTTCGTTATTTTTACTCGTTTTATAATTTTTCAAATGACAACTTCCTTTCTGAATTTCATCAAAAATCACGTTACGTTCTTCGATAGTTATTTTACGTTCAATATTAAATAAACGATACCCTACACGTTCTCGTGAGTATCCTAACATTATTGCTTTCCTCCCGCTAGGTTGCAATTTAATACACGCGTTTTTGGGAACATGATAATATGCGGTACATCCAAATGTTCTCAAATAACTAACTAAAATGGTAATTTTAGGAACTAGTTTTTTTAGATCCTATTTGCTTTTTGATTGATTGACAATTTTTTAAAAGAACAAGTTTAACATTTATTTATTATATTTTAAGTACATACGTTTTTGTGTGAAAGTGTATTTGTTTTAATCATTTTTCCACTCCGCTGCTTTGTCTGGGTTTCTGCATTCTGTGGATTTTTTGGAGAAGCTGGAAGAGGAGAGACCGGGGCAGGAAATCCAAGGAGGATGGCACAGGTTGTTTCGATGAAGTCTTCTAATATACAATCCTTGGAGACAGGTGGAAAGGCGGCAGAGTCTTGGCGGCTAGCGTCTATTGGTTGGCGACTAGCGTCGAGAGCTGGCGATCGAGCGCCTGAAGCCTGGCGTCTAGCGCCGATGGTTGACGACTGAGCGCTTGGTGCTTGGCGTCTAGCGCCGAGGATTGGCGACCGAGCGCCTAAGGTTTGGCGTCTAGCGCCGAGAGCTGGCGACCGAGCGCCTGAAGCTTGGCGACTAACGCCGTTGCTCTTCTCTTCTCCGTTGAGTCTTTTCCTCTTCGTCCCGGTTACCTTGAGTGGTTGCGTTGGCTTGCGCAGAGCAACAAGGTCTTCCTTAAGTGGACGAGGAGGAAAAATTCTCTTCGTAAGACGAGACGTGATGAGGCCGTTCTCGGAAAGCTCTTATACGAAGAGTTGATTTTGGAATTCTCCGAATTTTTTGCCGTAAATCGACCTCTATTTATATGGATTGATGTTGCTTTTTATTTGCGAGCAATTCATCAATTATATTTCCGCCTAGCGGTGAATTTATCGAAACTTTAATGTTGCTATGCAACTGCTCGCGGAATTTGTGAAGTTAGCGCAAGCTGTCGTGCATTGACTTTTTATTGATTTTTGAACCGCTGTCAGAGTTTTGGAGATGTCAGAGATGATGGAGGCTAAGGTTTGAGGAATGGCTATGGATTCTTTGGGTGGCTATCGTAAGTTGCCACATTACCCCCTTCGTTGTTTAAAGGTCGGAATTTGAAATCGTACTGTCTTGTGAGAAACTTTGCCACTCTTCGTTTTTACCTTCTCAGGAACTGGTGAAACTTTTTGAGTTTCCAGAGTTTTTGCTGTTTGTTCTTCTTCTGTGAGGATGTATGCTGGTTTAAGTCTGTCTACAGTTACGTTGACAGTTTTTCCGTCAATTTGTAACTTGTAGAACTTTTCAGTTCTGTTAATGACCTTGTATGGACCATTATACGTTGGTTGAAGAGCTCGAGAAAGTGCGTCGATTCTGAGGAATACATGGGATGAACTCTCTAAATCTTTAAATCTCTAAATCTTTAAATCTTCAAAGATTGCAGGTGTTCCATGCCTTTAACCGGTTGTAGTCCGAGGTTCTTCATGATACGCCTTAGTTGCCGAATAAAGTCGCTTGCGTCTTCTAATTCCTGTGATGCCTCTTGTAGCAATTCTCCAGGAAGTCTTAGTGTTTCACCATCTCGGCAAGCTGTTGTGAGCGCACAACGCTATACTTATTAGTTAGTGTACTTGGCAACACCGAGCTGCCGCCTATAAGTAATCCGACCCTAACGACTAAAGTCGAAACCGCCGAAAAACCTGACGACTGCATCGGACGATCGATCATCCGATGCAAACCGACACCGGAATCAGGAGCGTTCAACTCCGGGACGACCGAAAGCGCTGATGCGAAGGTCAGCGCAAGGCGCTGACAACGAGACAGCCCCCGAGTTATTCCAACGTAATAAATACCGCCGAATCGTAAGATCGGGGGGCAGTCTGTCAATTATCGTTGTAACGAACGTATGGTCATATTTTGTTCAAATAAAACTTAAACTAACACTTTAGTTAAATCTACGAAGCATTCCGTGAAACGCCCCGATACGCGTGCCTCTATCCTCCAAACCGGAATTCCGAATCCTGTGCCGGCCCCGAGCACCAACTCCCGGTTACGGCACAACAAGGCGTTGATTGAAGATCTTCTTTGAAGGCTGCACGTATTCCCATCATGATAACAGGAAGGATTTCTATCCAAGCTTCTGTTGCATGGCATTTAATAGCTGTCTTAATTTGACGATGTAGTCTTTCCACCATGCCGTTGGCAGCAGGGTGGTAAGCGATTGTGTGGATATGCGAAGTTCTTGTTATTTTGGTTAGCTTTTGGAATAAATCAGCCATGAATTGTCTTCCTTGGTCCGAAGTTATACGAACCGGAGTTCCGAATCTTGAAATCCAGTGAGTGAAGAGGTTTTGAGCGATTGTTTCAGCTGAGATATCCGGCACTGGAATGGCTTCTGGCCATCTTGTGAATCGGTCGATTATAGTGAGACAATACCTGTATTCTTTTGAAATTGGAAATGGTCCAATAAGATCGATATGTATATGTTCAAATCTTTTTGTAGGACCGACGAATGTTCCCAAAGGTGACCGTTGGTGCCTGTGAATTTTTTATTTCTGGCAAGCGAGGCAGGCTCTTGCCCATTTGTGGCAGTCTGCTTTAACTCGTGGCCAGACGTATCGTTGAGCCACCAATATTGCCGATGCTTTGACTCCTGGATGAGATAGGCTGTGTAGTGACTGAAAGGCTTGCATCCTAAACAGCTTTGTCACGAAGGGACGTGCGTATGTGGTTGCAGTGTCACAGTAAAGTGTTAAATTTGTTCCAGGAATTTTCACTTTTTGGAGTCTGAGTGAAGAGTTTCCTTTTCCTCTCTTGCGCGGTTTGAATTTCGTCGCTAATCGACGTCGCCAAATCGCGCGACCGCGTCGCGGTGTTCCGTACTACGGGCGGATAACTCGTCGTATTGTCCGGGTACGGCAGGAGAGAGAGAGACGTTGTATATATTGTATAAGTATAATTAATTAATTATAAATCAATTGTGATGGGTATTTACAATGGTGTATGGAGATTTACAATGATTGAAATTTCGGTATTTCGGTTACAGCTATAATTCTCGTGGATACGCGGATTCGCGATTCCGTATTTTTCCCGATCAGCTGTTATTAATTATTTCGCGTGGCCTTCGTGAATTCGCCGTGCCGCGGAGATGTTTACGTTCGCGCGCGTATCGCGGCGAGGAGCCTACGGCCTTCGCGGGGCCGGGCGGTCGCGCGCGGGCGGCCTGCAAGTCGCGGGCGGTTCGCGGTGTGGGCCGCGGTATTGTTCGGAGGCTTAGCACGATTCCGGGAATCGCGCGCCGATTTCGTGGAATCGCGGTCTTAATTCGCCGAAATGCCTCGTGCGGTCTGTCGCGGCTTCGCGAGTCACGCACGTGGAGACGTGTTTTGACGTTTGACGGCGCACAGCGCGTCGCGATCGATTGCTCCCGATCCCGATGCCGCCGTCTCGTGAATAGCTGTAGGTGTTCCTCCGGTGTCATCCGGCTTTCACAGGTAGCTCCTTGTGAATTGGAACTTAGTCGGAAAGCGGTGGAAAAGAACTTAAACGTTGACGGAGATTTCTACGTATCACCGGTATCGTACGGCTATCACAGGTAGCGCCCTGTGATTGATATTTAGAAACGGCGGAGCGGAAATGAACTTAGTTTCTCCGGTAGCTCCCGGCTCCACAGGTAGTGCCCTGCGGCTGAAACTAAGTCGGTGATCGGTGAAAATGCAAACTAGGAACAGACGGATATTTCTAAGTATCATCGGTATTGCGCGGCTATCACAGGTAGCGCCCTGTGATTGATACTTAGAAAATTCGGAGCGGTAGAAAACTTTGTTTCTCCGGTAGCGCCCGGCTCACAGGTAGCGCCCTGTGAACGAAAATAAGTCGGAAATCGGTGACGGAACTTAGCCTCTCTGGTAGCGCCCGGATATCGTAGGTAGCTCCCTACGATTGAAACTAAGTCTGCGTGAGCGGAATTTTGGCTAAGTGTCGCCGGTAGCTCCCGATTACCTCAGGTAGCGCCCTGAAGTTGATACTTAGCCGGATTTCGGAAAGGATTCTCTAGGATGGCTTACTCTGCTTTCGGAACGGTCTGGTCGCAGGCTCGCCGAGGAACCGGTCGGATCGTCGGATCGTCGGGGACTGCCTCTTTATACCGGGATCGGCCCGAATTCGGGTCAGGTCGGTACGGTTCGGCCGACCCCGGTGTCAGAGGGTCCGATGTGGCGGTAATCCTCGGCGGCTCGAAGCGGCGTGACGGCGTTCGGCGGCGCGGATTCGGCGGCTCGGTGACGGTGCGTTCGTGACGTCGCGGCGTGTGACGTCGCGACGCGACGGTGGGGAGCCACGTTTGGCTCGGCGTGGCATGTTCACGTCATAAACATGCTGAACGCGCGTGATCGTAGATTCACAAGTTTTGCTGGCGCATCGCGCCCCGCGGCTAGCGATGCTAGCATTTTTGCGACGATACCTGGCCGGTATCGCGCCTGTAGTCGCGACGGTGTTCGGTTGTGACTCTTTGGCTCGATCGCCGGGAAACCGCGTCGGATCGGTCGCGATTCGGCAATTTTCGCGGGCCGGTTACCCCGACGACTGGTCAGTCGGGGCTTACTCGCTGTTAGTAACGAGTGCCCGGGGGGTGCTTCGTTACATATCTAAATACAAAGAGACAGATAGCTGATATCTTAACTAAAGCCTTGCCATGTGAACAATTTAATAAGTTACGTACAAGTTTGAGGTTGATACAATTTTCAATTTTTTACTTTGCGAATTGCATTTTTTCTTTATTAACTAAAGTACAAATTGAGGAGGAGTGTTGGAAATAGCAATTTTCCTTTTTTTTTAAATATCCCTCGCAATTCTTTATGTGGTTGATATACGCGTTAATCATTTTAATTATAGATGGCACTTCAGTTTGTTTATCTCTAGAGAGACGTTAGGTGGCTACATACTCACACACACACACTGTTCAATCTCTGCACTGTAACGTACAAATCAAATAAACCATTATATTTCTGTGCAATAATCTACTCGAGATCTGTTTCCTTCCTGCGCGAAAGTCTACAGTTAGACACTTAAAATCATGGATCGACTCACAGAAGTCTATTTCAAAAATGCACTTACGCATTAAATTTCTTAAAAATTCTATTAACAATGACATCATATTACCGCATATAAATCGTTTTAACAATTATACACATAATCTCCATTCGAATGTTTCGAGCAAGACATTTAATGTCATTTTACAACGGTTTGCCATGAGTGTGATGCGTAATGAAATATATGATGCTTATGGCCAGATTCGCGTCTTACGCGCAAGTACATAGTTTTAAATTAGTAGGGCTTATTACTTGGATGTTACCTGATTATTTATGTGTGAAGTTTTTTAACACACAAAATAGATCACTTGAAATTCATTTTACAAGGGAACAAGATAGATTAGATAAAAAATTCGATTGGCTCATAAAGAAACACAATCACGCAATAAAAAATAGTATCCGTCAGTTACAATACCGTTTCTCTTTTCCATCACAATTTTCCGGTTTATTACCTCCTAACACACAGCCCCTCTCATCAAAGGACCCTCCGGCTAAAATTACTTATTCTTTGCAACAACCCTTTCCATCCCCCTTTTCGTCTTTACACACAACAACCCTTGATCCTTTCACATTTCCAGATCCTTCTCCTTCGCCTTTACATAGGATAAATGGTTCGTGAATTTGTCTTCTGTGAACATCCCATCTGACGTTAGTGGTCTCTTACAACTAGGTGATAATTTTTCTTTACCTATTTATGACAAAAATAAAATGATAACTAAAATTATTAAAAGTGTCGAAAATAACATATATTGTTTCACAGATAGCATCGGAATAAAAATCCGTAATCGCACAACTCCAATCATACATAATATTAGCCGTCACGCATTTAAAATCTCACCCACAGAAAATGAACTTATTAGCGCCTCACACTCTGTAAAAAATGTTCTGCATGACAATCAGAATGTCATTTTTACCAGGGCGGATGAGGGTAACGTCACGGTTGCCCTTGATAAATCTGAATATTTGGATAAGATGCAGGCTATTCTTGGTGATACCAATACGTACACGCAACTGAAAAAGGACCCCACTAAGGGACTCATTAGAGATCTTTATAATTTACTCTCAAAGTGGAAGACTAATGGGTTTATTAGTGAAGAACTTTAAAAAAAAATTTAATAAAAAATTAAACTTTACTGACGGAGTTTTACCAAGGACCTATGGTCTGCCGAAAATACACAAACAGGGTTGTCTCCTACGGATTATTGTATCTTCAATCAACAGTCCACTTTATGAATTAGCCACACTCTCTTTTGCATGACATTATTCACAAGTCAATACCTAAACCTAAAAGCCATATAACTAACAGCTTTCAATTGGTGAATAAATTATCAGATAAATATATTGAAGATAACTTTGAACTTATTTCACTTGACGTCATATCTTTATTCACAAACGTTCCATTAGAGTTGGCTTTGGATGGTGTTAGCAAAAGATGGGACCACATATGTACAAATTGCCCACTATCACGCGATGAGTTCTTGTCCACAATACGCTTTTTACTTTCTTCCACATTCTTCTCATTCAATGACATTTATTACCAACAAACTTTCGGCACACCAATGGACTCTCCGATCTCTCCTATTATTGCCGATATCACTATGGATGACATAGAAGTTAGAGCCCTCGAGATTCTTTCTATAATACCTTCCTTTTATTTTAGATATGTAGACGATATCGCGATGGCAGTCCCTACCTCCACCTTTGAGACCGTTTTAACAACCCAGCTAACAAGACAACGTCGAAATGACGTGAGATACGTGATTTTGATGACGATGACGTCATGTGACTTAAATCGAACGTAATTTTGACGTGATTTTAGATACTGAAATGATACGTCGTTATCATTACATCAAAAAGACGTCTCGCCAACGTCAAATATATGGACGTGTTTTATATACCCAAATATTGACATGACAATAAATTTTTTGTAAAATGTGCTGCTTTGTATAATTTCTTAGTAACCATTCGTTTTTTATTTATTGTTTCTTATAATTTTGGCGGTAAGAATACAAGCGCATGAGCGATGGTTGTAAAATTCGTGAACCTGATTGGATATCACGAATTTTCCAATAATTTCAAAGTAGCGTTCTCTACTGAAGACAGCCATTTACTTGTGTGGATCCGTTCACGTTTTTGTGTACTTTAAGTTTTAAGCTGAGGAGTTATATATTATAATTAAATACTTGTGTTTCAATACCAATGCAAGGTCAGGTAAGAATATATTTTTATATTATTTAACTTAACTTTAGACATATATATGCACATGTTTTAGAGGTGTGACGACGTTAATTGCAATGTGAATGTACAATATCTGCATATTTATTATTCATTTAAATAAAAAGTTAATTAATATAATGTATTCTTTATAACTGCCGATATACATATAGATGGCATTCGTAGGAGTAGAACTTTGTACAGAAGAAGCAAACGACAGTGGGAGTTTGGCTATTGTTCATCCACAATGGCTCACTCCACGAAAACGAGAACTTTGGCCGCCTGTTAAAACACAGAACAATTTTGATAAATTACTAAAAGAGGGGAAACACCGAGTGAAAAATGGCAAATATATAAAATAAAAAAAGTTCTTTTTTCAACCGGTAAGGCCCTGCGCACAATGAAGGAATATTAGATATTAGGAATAGGAATTAACATTTTAGAATCAGTTTTCTCAATGAATATTGAACGTAACGCACAATGGATATAAATAAGATATAAGACATAAATGTGTTATACGAAATGTTGTACCTCTCGGTGCAACAAAGGAAATATTGGGATTCGTTCCGCCTAAAGAGTTAGAACTCACGGCAGGAGCGCTGAGAGGAGAGGTTTCTTCCCGACGAGGGAAC
>NJRL01001931.1:20992-32338 GCA_003063815.1 Aphaenogaster rudis
GAATTACGTGCTCCTCGATTTCTCGCGTACTCCAAACTCCAAATTAGGAAGTGGAAGAAGGAGCAGAGACAAGGACATAATGCAAATATAATAGGGTGTGACAAAGATACAATGAAAACAGTTGTAGTAACCTCATATCATAAAACATTTAGTTTTTCGCAGTTGCCAGCCTGTTTTCTGAACGGTCACCTCGGTGACAAAAGGGGCGTGGTTTCCGAAACGCTGGCACACCATGTGTACTCCCACCACGAGGTTATGTATCTAAGACATTGCCTGCACTTACCTGCTTGAGTGCCAGCTAAATAAAATCACAATTATGTAGAAAATAAATCGCACTTATATTGCTTGGAATAAGAGAGGGTAGACACACATATACAGCACATTTATTAAAAATTTTCTTTAATATTTCAACAGTCAGGATAGGATATCAGGATATGTAACCTATATTATATTTGCGATATCACTTCCCATCCTCCACGATAATCGGTTATCGCGAGTAAATGTGACTTAACGTTAGATTTACAGCAATCAACACAGCATATTTAACACCATAAATTGGCATAAAGTACTTGTAATGTGACAATTGTTAATTATCAGTAAAGAACACGTCATAGATCGCGAGCATCAGCCACTTCGCGTTAAACCGTTTACCATTCAACAGTCCGATAATATCACTAATGAACCGGACGGATTATATATATTTTGCATTCAATATTAATAATTATTCCCGTTAATTAATTAGCATCAATAATAGTCAGTAACTCGCACGATTTCCGAAGTGTAGTAACGAAGGTGCAGCACCCGACACCTTTTCAGTACCAACTTAGTTGAACACGAGCGCGCATCATTGCGCTCGCGTGCACCGTAAACACGTGGCATTCGAAAAATAGATATAATGTCAAAAACCAATTAAAATCGGATATTACAGCAATCGGAACGTTACGTGGATCACTGTAAAGAAAATAATATTGAGTTTTAAAGGCTTCCACAATATCTTATACTCCTATCAAAATTCGCGATCCAGGAATAAGCGCTAACGGTGATCTTGCGAATCACGGGCTGGAGTACTGCCAACCCGGTTCAGCACGAGCGCGCAATTCTCGTAGTCGCGCGCACTAAAGTGAAGAATGCACTAATGTTAATAATTAGGTTTCTTGTTACAGAAGGCACCCCAATATACTTCGCGAGAGTGTTTTCCGTCATCCCGAATAACTTATAACCAAAAGGTTACTTCAGTATTAATGCCCGATTGACAGATTGCATCTGACCACATTATAACACTGTGATTATCCTCACAATCCGCGTCTGTTCACCGTAACAGCAGAAACGCCCAGCGATCATCCGCCTATCGCTGTAACCAATTAATTACTCAATAATAAGCGAGAATTATCGCGTAAAGCATCGCATGAAATACTTGGCCGTCACGACTACGGTGCTACACTCGACACCTTATAATTGCCAACCTACGTGAGCGCGAGCGCGCATCAATGCGCTCGCACGCACCGCATGACACGTGGCACACGACAATTGTTATTAATCGCGAAAAATAAGGCAATTCTAGTTGTTATCATTAACGATGAACACACAGGTCCAAGTAGAAAAATTTATGTCACCAATTTAGTCGTCTGATCATGAAAATTATCGAGAAAAGACTCGCGAACACAATTCGAACGTCAACGGAAAACCTGTGATTTACGGGCCGCAGCGTTACCACCCCATCTGAGCACGAGCGCGCACTTCAGCGCTCGCGCGCACTATAAGATGCGATGATATTAATAATGTCAAAATACAAATTATATAATCTATAATACCACCATAATTCGCGTAAGAAAGAATTCTTATAGTTCCGCACACTTACTGTCTCAAAAAACTTATTCTAGAATTATTAATAATTCAACGGCAACAAAACATAACCCCCAATTTCACTGTTCGTTCCTTAGTACCTAAATCATTTGTTCACGATGTCTATATATAAATAGACATCTCGAAAACATCGCAACTGATCACGGATAGATTTCACATGCCGAGAGCAATGCATTTTATTATATTAATCGCATTTAGATCATCTAGATACCACGCAAGGCACACTGACAGGCCAGGTGCAGCAAAGCACTGTTAGCTACACCCCACCGGACAAGAACAGAAATTACCTTATACTGTCAGAAAAAATTACGTTCGCATGACACGCATATATCTGAGGGGTCCAGTGGACGACGCGAGGCCACCAAAGAATGGTCCTCCACCCAAATTAAACTCCACAGGCTCGAGAAAAACAGGTGCTAACTGCACCTGTCACACCCTCCTCTCAATGGGTGTGGTTTGGAAAGAATCGGGCGTATCTATTCACGATCGATCCATGCACCACTTCACAATTTTATATATTCAGCAAATATCACTAGTTATGAGTCGCACTTATCAGAAGATACAGAGATTTAATCCTAAAGTAATTACGAACTAACTTAATGATGAAGGTATTAATATATTCTTAGTAAATATTAAAATTAATGTTCAAGAAATGGGTCCTAACGCCCATATGCCTTTATTGTATTAGGCACTTTTCCAAGGCTTCCGGCGCATGCGCGTTAATCAACTCGAGTAAGAAACAAGTGCAAAGGCAAAAATGCCAAAAACTGCTGCAATCCTTGTTTCCCAGCACAGACAAAAATATAAGTAATAAGAATTAAAGCTATGCAGTACACCAAAAATAAAGATAGGCCTCGAAGAAGCTCTAAACCGCCAAAAATAAGTTCAAGACAAATTCCGTGCAGTTGTTCTACACTATCTGCCCCATAAGGGTACTCAACACTTAACTTGTAATTATTATCGAATTAAATATAACTAATCTTTAAGAAAGCACATAATAAGACTCTGGTGATCTATTGAAATGATTCAGAGTGATCACAATTCCCTGGAATCACGGAAATCACACACAGTAACCGAAAGATTCTCGCAACGGGACAGCGCAAAACTGCGCATGCGCTACCAACTCACGAGAGATCGCTCATTTCACAATTATCACTTACTTTGCTAATAGTTAATAACTAATGCACAGAGAACTATTAAATAAGGTCTCACTGAGACCGGAAGACTTCACTCTACAAGTGAGGTGCCAAATTATTGGACACTAACATAGCATATTGTCAGACTGACCGCCGAAAGATCCCGTTAATTTTCGGGTGTCAACGGTCATTACAAGAATAGCCCCGTTTAATTGCCACTCACTAAAACAGTCCGAATTCTTCTTACAGATGCATAATCCGATCCCAAATTGAGTCGCGGAAATAGCAGAGGATGTAGCACACATCCGAGAACGTCTAAATTTATCACAGTATTGTCCGGCACTATGCATAGTCTTGCACAAGATGTCACGTTCCACACGATCCACCAACCTCCATTATTGACACGTACGAGCACTCAGCATATATTTTTACTGGTGCCGTCTACCATAGTGACCGGGGAGGGTGTATTCCATACTCCCCGGGTGCGCCTCGTCGAGACGAAGACGCAGAGCCCAAACACGATGCACCTGGTGCATTCCTTACTCCAGTTAGGTCCATAAAACTGACGAGGTGGGACTTAGCCTGTGGCCGCCTCTGCACCTGCTACGCGACTAAACCTAACCTTTTTTTTTTGTTTTGCGTAGGATGGAGAAAATGTCTCGGGCATACCCGGGGGCCGGCCACACCGGGTTATGCGGGGCTTGCACCCGCTAAAAATTCCACCCTGAGTGCAAGGCCACATGGAAATGGCATACGTCAGCGACCCGGTATCGCCGAAGCATAACTGTCTGGTCACTGACACCATTTGCGCGACGCGCACTACTTGTTCTACTCCTGACTTATATCGTCACTCGACGCGTGACAGTGACTGTAAACTTGTTGCCGTGAGTGCCAAACGGTCCATTTAACGGCAACACTGCCCTAACCCCACCCCCGGAAGAGCGATCGCGACCCGATTGGCCCCTCCAACGAGCGGAAGGCCAATCTGGACATGTTGAGATTAGCAGGTAGCAAACCCAACACTGTCAACCACTGTTGATAAGGTCCCGACCCTCTCCAAGTGGATGAGATAGACCAGGTAACTGAGTCTCCATCATGAGACCAAGTCACCCGACCAAGTCCCTATATACAAACATATATACAATGTCATAACCGTGACAACTACAAACTAATTTCCGGTTAGTCGCGAACTCAGCAGGACGGGCGACTAGTCGTCCTCGTCCAATTCTGAGTCGCCGCCATCTTGAGGACCTCAGTCCTCATCATAAACTACATCCATAATTTCGGTCCTCCGATCCGAGTCAAACATTCTCACGTTACTCTGACGCGTCATCATAGGAGGAGCGATAGCTCCAGGTCGATCCGGGTGAGCGCTGCAACGCAGTGATCCCAATCGATGGTCGTGATCCAAATTAGCTTCCGCACAGATGACGCACTTGGGAGTAGCCATGCACTCTTGTGCTCTGTGACCAGCTTCGCCGCATCTAAAACATCTGCCGGTCCTGTCTATAGGCTCCTTACATGCAAACCGAACATGGCCAAATCTCCAACACTTAAAACATTGAACCGGTCTGGCCTTTAGTAACTCGGCTCTTGCCACCGACCAACCGATCCTTATTTTTCCTACGTTGGTTATTTTAATTGCCGCAGATAGTGGGCATTGGAGCCAAACTGAGCCCAGGCCATTAAGCATTGGCCTGATTGGTCCCGGCTTGACTTCATGTTCCTCGCAGGCTCCCTCTCTCGCAATCATTGCCTTGACCTCCGCCAGGGTGACCGAATCATCCAGCCCGATGAGTCGCATCTCACCCTTTATGATTGGCCTGGCTACCGTGGCCACATCACTTAACACCTCCCTCAACTTTTTAGCCAATTCGTCTGCCTTTTTCTGGCCATCCGGCCCGGGAATCTTGATCAACCTTCCACCATTGACGGTGTGTCTGATTCGAGACAATTCTATCCCCAGTTCGGTTAAGGGTATTTTCTCCCTGGCCTTTGTTATTGCCTCCGCATAACCTTCTTTCTTGCCTGTAATGGTAACCGCCGCAGCTCTAGGAAGCGCCCGTCTTGCTTGTGGATTCCTTCTATATCCGACGCTAGGTTTCGAATTCCCTCCATGGTTAGCCGCTTCTCTAATCACCACATTAGCCTGTCTATTATTATTTTTAGACCGCTTTCTTACTACGATATATTCTCCCGAGTCGTCTACAGTCGAGAGTCCTGTCTCGTTCTGTTCCCTGACTGGTGGAGGAGCCATACTATCCTTCTTAATTCGTCCTTTCCTTTGTCTCGGTACTGCCAAGTTCCCTTCAACTGCCCCAGGCGATACACCCACTGCCGCAATGGAGGTCGTTGAGCCATCCGATCTCAACTGGGCTTCGCGTGCCAACATCAGATCTTGAATTCTTTTGTCGATTAAAGAAATTCCTCTGATTGCTGGTTTCACTTGTTTATTAACTTGGATTTCCTCTTCACTTGTAAACAAGTTGGAGCGGGTCTCCCTTGCCAGCGGTTTCGATCCTCTCTTAATTGCCTGCTGCCTATTTGGCTCTCCGTTCCCTTGGCTGGGATTATTTTGCTTTGCCGCATTAGCATAATCCCGTCCGGATGATTTATTTTCCATTTCTACAGCAACTTTCTTGCTGTTAGCCACTGCTGTTCTAAGCAACCTTATTTCTGCCTCTAGGGTTGCTATTTCTTTGGTGCGTTCCTCTTTCTCTCTGTTTGCCGTCCTAACCTGTGCAGTAAGTTCGATGTTCTGCAACTTTAGGAAACCCGTGTCTCCACGATTCTCCAAGCGGTCCGCCAAGGTCCGGACTATCAGTCTGATGCTTGTCACACAGTCCCTGATACGTCCGCTGAGCCTACCCTGGATCCTGGAGCTCTTGGTTCTTGCCTCATCGATAGCGTTTAACAGTTCTCCAGCCAACAAGTTCAAGTCTACGCCTTCCAGCTTTTTTAGCTTGGTGGGTGAAGGAACCCCTTCCAATACATCTACCTCGGAATCGTCAACGACGTCTGTCTGCAGTGTCCTTCTTTTGCGTTCTTTCGGCTTTTCATTTTTATCCGTAGGGGTCTTAATTGGATTGGGTGTACCCCACTCGTCACCCATCAGTGGCTCTTCGTCGCTAGTAGGCGCGGTATCCGACTGGAAAGTGAGCGCCTTAACGTTCGAAGCAAATCGCCCTCTTATTCGTCTTTGTTTGACGACCTCCTTACTTTTTTTCCTCCTTAGCTTTTGATCCAGGAGTATTTGGTGAGGACTCTATTTCCCTCTTTCTCCCACGCTGTGGTTGTATCCTCTCGCCTAAAGAATCCACCGACATCCTATCTTCATCCGAAGATCCTCTGACCTCCACCACACTATCGGTCTTTGAGGACTTAGGTCCTGGTTTTTTCTTACTACTACTATTCTCTTGATTGACTGCGGTAGCTTTATCTGTCGGAGCGCCCGCAGAGGTCGCTGCAACAAGCCCTACGCTTGATGACGATGCATCGATGACAGGGACGATATCATCAATGCACCGGTCCCTAGGGGTCCGAATCCCTTGAGACGGTAAATCTTTATCTATATTTTGTGACATTTCCATAAGTATAGATGGTTTTTATTTATGAGGGGGCTCCTTCCCTCAGGACGACTTTTATGGAGACCATTCGGCTCCCATCTGTAGCAACCCAAGGACGATGTAGAGTCCAACTTAGTCCGAAACAGTAAATATTAATGAAGGGTCTACCTCCGTAGGATAGGCTAATAATTCTGCATTCTCCTGTTGTCCCAACAGAGAGTTGAGTCAGAACGGCTTGAAATATCCTCTTGTGTTCCGCTGTCACTCCTTTAATTCACTTGAGGAGTCCAGGATAACGTTCTCGTGATCCTTATGCTCCGTTTGTCGAGTTAGAAATTCCAATTAAGTCCCTAGTAGCCATCTAGTGACTTTTGGCAAGACGCTCAGAATTGATCCAAAATTACTGTGATCACTCGATGTGATCCAAATTGTCCCCTCGCAGGCTCAGAGGACACAATTTCCAACTTAGAAAATTTTTCGCAAAAGTCAATAAATACCAAAAAATTGTGTAGCTTATCCCTTATAAAGTACTAAGGATAGCATTTATCCAAAAAATCGTCGAAAAAACACATTTCTTAAAATCTAGGGTTTTTTGAAAAATCGCACTTAAAAATACAATTTTTGTCTATATACAATAATTACAGGTTGCTTATATCTAAAATAATCTAAAAAACCTATATTTATCAAATCAACCAAAAACGCAACAATTTCGTAAAAACTTAATATGGTGTTCAAGCTGACACACCCTAGATTACTCTTATCCTAAATATTTTCATTTTCAGACATCTTAATGAAAACCGATAAATGCAATGAACCGACCTTAATGTCGGTAGCTATGAATCCTCCAGAAGTAATTTATGTCATGGAAACTCACTTTTATATTTTTATGTGAACCGACCTTAAGTAAGGTTTTCAGTTTCATATAGTTGTCAGCCATCTAAAGAACCCGCATGTTCTATGCTCGATATCGCAGAGCGATTAACCATCTTGAAAAACATCTATAATCGATGCTCCATTCAATTAATTCTAATTTATTGATAGATATGCCAAATATAAGAAAAATAAAAAAATATAACGCTAATTATTGACTATCTTGTCATCTAAGCACAGTACACATTAATTAAACCATATATCTTTATATTTTAACATATAATATCAATTTTCTTTATAATTTGTACAAAATAGATTCAAGAATCATAAATATTGATTCATCCTTATGTATTAAAAATTAAGAACATACAACAATGCTTATATTAAAGGAGGGAAAGGAGACAAAAATATGTACATCCACATAACCTGTATATTCCAAGTGTCAATTCTTCACTTAGTAACCGTTTATCAGGTCTTCTCATAAATCATAACCAATACAGTGAGATAAGTCAGATACATTGATTAATAATAGCACGGTTATTAACCAGTTAGTGCCTAAACTATGCTATGCTGAAGGAATGATGAGGCAAAACACTTCACTATCGCATCGACCCTACACTCAATAATATATTAACTTCAACGCCACTATCTACTTAACGTCAATCCGCAGTGAGATTAAAGGCTGCAGAAGTATAGATAAAGTTACAATTGACTCCTATTCAGCCCATAGCCACGGAAACAGTGATCAAGCACTTCATACGATTCGTAGACTCTAGCCCGATCACAGTTACATATAACACTCTGTATATAACTAAACCTA
This sequence comes from Aphaenogaster rudis, assembly GCA_003063815.1. Lineage (NCBI taxonomy): Eukaryota > Metazoa > Arthropoda > Insecta > Hymenoptera > Formicidae > Aphaenogaster > Aphaenogaster rudis. Next base: position 29,248 of record NJRL01001931.1, read on the forward strand.
TATTACCTAACAAATTAGCCTAATTGTGATAGTTCTTCCGTTGACTTGTATTTGCGAGGATAGGTAATACAATATAGCAGGCATAAATATTACCCGCCAATTGCACAAGTATAATACATCTATCTATTCCTGCGCTTATCACATACAGTCAACCAAGAACATCACATAACAATCAAAGAGCAATCCGCACAGCAAAAAACATCAGTATTGAATCACAATTTACAGTAACAAAATTAAAATTAAAAAGTCTGATCGCAGTACCCTTCAGTATTCTATCTCGCAGCAAGACACCTATTTACAACTACGCAATACCTTATCTAATTTAATGAAGACGAGGATAATCCAATCCTTGCATACATTCAAGTATAAGGCAACATATAAGCGTTTATAATGTTCTATCAACCGCACTGTTACTCTTAATCTTAATCTAAGTCTAATTGTTTGACATTAACAAAAATATGATATAAAATAGAGTAGAATAAGTCTAAATTATTATGAGAAAGCTTAACTATAAGACAACGTATGGTTTGGCACATAATTCATTGTCCGAAATGCTCGTCCCACATATTAACGCCAGAGGTAACCTCACTATCGAGAAATCCACGTATAAAGTGTAACACCAGTATCCCACCGATATAACGTAAACCAATAAGCACATATATTCCTGTTTAAATCTTAATTCAATAAATTAAATTATGCTACACAGATCATACAGGAATTATCACTTCTTAATTAATTATCTCTCTAAGAATTATGACAAAAAAGAGGACTCTATTACACCCGATCACATCTCGAGTGTGGATATAGCGCCAACGAAGTATCTATATGTTTCTTAGAGAAGAATTACTTAAAATCTAAATTAATATAATTTCGCCCGTAGTCCAGGCCAGATGTCATAGCCTAAATCCAATTATTACCAGATAAGCTGGTTAATAACAAATAATCTAATTATACAGGAGAGAAAACGCGAATGTAAAAGTTAAGCACCCGCAGAAAGTAAATAATCAGACGTTACTGAGTTATAATCAGAGCAAGATCCAGCTGGTGGCTCCATCCATTCTGCACCTTTAAAGTAGAACGGCGGCAAGAGCAACAGCCCTCGATTCACCAGTCATTCATGCAGGCAATTAGAATGATAAAAAACTGCACGATTGTCCAATTAACTCCCTCTGTAACCGTCTCAGAGTCCTTAAATACTATTTGAGTCGCTAGGAAACAGTCTGACCTGTCTCTTATACACATCTAGATGTGTATAAGAGACAGATCTATTCCTGTTTAAATCTTAATTCAATAAATTAAATTATGCTACACAGATCATACAGGAATTATCACTTCTTAATTAATTATCTCTCTAAGAATTATGACAAAAAAGAGGACTCTATTACACCCGATCACATCTCGAGTGTGGATATAGCGCCAACGAAGTATCTATATGTTTCTTAGAGAAGAATTACTTAAAATCTAAATTAATATAATTTCGCCCGTAGTCCAGGCCAGATGTCATAGCCTAGATCAATTATTACCAGATAAGCTGGTTAATAACAAATAATCTAATTATACAGGAGAGAAAACGCGAATGTAAAAGTTAAGCACCCGCAGAAAGTAAATAATCAGACGTTACTGAGTTATAATCAGAGCAAGATCCAGCTGGTGGCTCCATCCATTCTGCACCTTTAAAGTAGAACGGCGGGCAAGAGCAACAGCCCTCGATTCACCAGTCATTCATGCAGGCAATTAGAATGATAAAAAACTGCACGATTGTCCAATTAACTCCCTCTGTAACCGTCTCAGAGTCCTTAAATACTATTTGAGTCGCTAGGAAACAGTCTGACAATCCTTTTAAGGTTCAACGTGCAGTAACAGTGCAGTACTCTACACTTCCTCAACTACCAACTACTGAGAGCACGAGCGCGCAATGAATGCGCTCGCGCGCTCAACCGGCCACGTGTCACTTATAGAAATCCAATTAGACCCCGTACAGCACCCTTAGACAATAGTTATTATCTAAATTAGATCTTATTCACTTTCAAAAATTAATTATTAATTCTCGTGCAAATAAATATCTTAATTATTGTCCGAAATATCAAAATAGACAACGCGAACATAAGTAGAAGTCTCTCGAACCTGAAGTCACAGGGCTGCCATCCCGCTCCAACGCGAGCGCGCAACAATGCGCTCGCGCGCACCGAAAAACATAACCTAATTAACTTTATATATAATATTTAAATAAGCTACGATTCCTCCCCGTAATCAACACAATAACCTCTCTGCACCTAAGTAGATAAGGAGACTCATAAATAGCCGAAGGCTATGCTATAATAAAAACTGAGAACATAGCTTCCTCTACTTCATGTGTAATCTGACAATTCGGTCCAGGTAATCGCAACGATCTTGGTGGCGGTCAGAAATAATTTAGCATTCACTAAATGAGCGACCCACAATTCAGTCAGATATACAGAAATTTATTAAACTGTATTTAGCTCATCTGAGCACAGCACTACACATTCTGACAGGTGGAGTGCAGATCGACACGCATATCTACACTTCCATTTTACAAGACGTACAACATAGAACCGTACCTTGTATCAGACTGAAATAGATATAATTCAAAGCACAATGGTCCACCTGAGGGTGCTGAGCAGTCCACAAGTCTCTCAAAAATTGATCAATTCATTAACGGATGTAGAGAAAGTCGCAATCTTCGGCACCTTCCTGCACTTCCGTGTACACCAGTATCCCCTTTCACGAAAAGAGCCGCACCATATATAAAATATTTAGCAATTTCTCGTTACACTTTTATTATGAGAAATAGATGACCCCTTATTAGTAACAGTTATTACAGAACTTATCCAGTTAATAAGAATAAATTTAACTAGTCTAAATACTAATATACAACTTAAATATCGTTATAGTTAAGGAATTATAATAACACGAATAATGATAAGTCCATCCCTGCACAGATGTCTCGACAAGAAGACTCGCGAGTAGGGTAATAGGGCCGGTTCTAATCCATGGGGCAATGAGGGGGGTAGAGGGGAAGGGGGGTCCCGCGGCACGGGGTACTCCATGCCCGATGGGAGCGGGGTCCGCG
>NJRL01001936.1:18235-32211 GCA_003063815.1 Aphaenogaster rudis
CGAATGACGTCATAATGATTTTTCCTAAAATGACTTCTACTTAATGTCATTATAATCTTATTATGATTTTGTATTCTACCTAGGTATGTCTATGAGCAGAAGTAAGAAAAAAATATTATATAAATCTAGGTCCCAAAATGCTTTATTAAAAAGTTATAGCAGAAATATGAAATGTGTAAGTTCACCTAAGTTTGCATTTCAACGTGCGAAACGTTTGAGTGCACACTCTTTTTTGAACTTTCTCAACAATGATTTAGTGATTGCTTCGGAAAATGTACCTTTACTATCTCGCCAGCATATGTGGATACAGTTAGATGGATGCCCAGCGCATTACGGAAGACAAGTACGACAGTGATTAAATGAACATTATCCCGAAAAGTGGGTCGAGGAGGACCGATACCTTGGCCTCCAAGATGACCAGATCTTACGCCGTTAGACTTCTATCTATGGGAGACAATGAAAGACAAAGTTTATCGAACACAAGTCACGTCAAGAGATGAACTAATGCATAGAATTATCGACCCTGCAGAGATTAAGCTAAATCGACACGAAATTCCTAAGATAATAAATTCAATATTACATCGATGCCAAGCTTGTATTGACATGGGCGGATGGCACTTTGAAATGCAAACTTAGGTGAACTTACACATTTCATATTTTTGCTATAACTTTTTAATAAAGCATTTTGGGACCTATGTTTATATAACATTTTTTTCTTATTTCTACTCATAAAACATACTACTAAAGTCTGAAGTTTGTACGAAAAAACCTGGGACACACCCTGTATAAATCAATTCCCCTCCTCGACAGTTGAAACGAATTTGCATTGTATCGAAATATTTGATCTCGAAATCGAGTGGCTGGCTCATTTTAATCCTTGGACGCATCAGAGTTGATCAGGGAGATTTTCAAGATTTTGCAGAGTTTATTTTTTTATAATAAATGAGAGCTTTCCAGCAATTAGAGACATATATCGACACAGGAATCATTCTATTTTTGTCTTTCACTGAATATCAAACAAGGATAGAACGATTCTTGTGTCGATATGTGTCTCTTGCTGGAAAGCTCCCTATATCTTCAAATATCTTCGATCAAATTTTTTTACCTCTCCTAAATAATTTTTAAAGAAATTATTCTTTTAGAGTTTTTGCAAAATTTACTAGGAAGAAGTTATGTATCCAAGGATTGATATCACCAATCTTAATTTGAAAGTACAATTTTAGAAACGTTATTAAACTAGCCACAATTACAGTTGTAAAGACACAACGAATAATATATAATTGTGTTAAAATACGGCCAGATTACGGACAGAGGTATTCTCAGGCATTTTATTTATTTTTAGTAAAATGTGTCTCGGAAAAAAATTTTTCATGTAAAAACATATATATATATATATATGGTTTATATATAATTTTATAATATATAATATATAGTTTATATATAATTATATATATATATATATATATATATATAAAATGTTTTTTTTTCTCTTATAATCTCGTATAATCTCGTATAATCTCTGTACATATAAAAAAATAATAATAATTTAAAAATAATTAAAAGGATAATTTTCGCATTGTTTTTTTTATGAAAAGTGAAGTTTGAGGAAATGAGAAAAAATTATCCATATATAATCATATATAAATGTAATAATCGTATAGAAGTTATATCTATGATTACATATAGAATATTGTATAATCTAATCGCAATTTTACTTTTTGTAACAAAAGACAATGCAAAAGTTATTTTTCTGATTATTTTTCAATTATTCTTTTTATTATTTTTCCTATATACACAGTTACAGATTATACAAGAGAAAAAAACATATATGGACATATTTTATATATAATTATATATATTTATAAATGTTTCTATATGAAAAATTTTTTACCGGGCGTAAGTGAAGAGGACAAAGAAAACTATATTCTGAATATTTCTATCCCAAAGACGCGATCTTTTTTGGAAGCAAGATGTAACGCAGAATGCTCGCGAGGATCCAGCGTGCTCGAACGTCATTACGCGAGAAGAAAATTTTTTTAAATAAATGAAATTTCGTACTTACCGCTATCGCAAAGATCGTTCGATTGGCGCGGTTTGACGCGGGTTTGTGAGTACTTCCGGTTGAAAGTGTTATCAGCCCGAAGCTTAGAAATTTCGAGACACAGCGATAGGAGAAATCTCGTCGGCGAGAGATAACGGCTCTCCGTTCGACGTGCTCCGATCCCACACTGGATCCCGCCCGCTAACCAGTATTTTTTTTGCTGCGCCTCACCGCTACGTCACAGTCTGTATGAATGTAGATGTATTCCAGGGCCGGCGATAGGCCTGTTTCGGAAGTGGCGTGAAACGAGACGCCTCGCAAATCCGGCCGGGCACGGCCGGAGAAAATTCCCTCGAGCGATACGTGATAGAAATTTATTTCAGATATTCGCATATGTACAAGTTTTTTTTTATATACAGAAAGTGGTCCGCGAAATTTTCGACTGTCGTCGAGATCGACTTATTCTCTTTTAGCGAGCATAGACTTCACGTGCGCTGACAGCAGAGTGTTCAATCCATGGGACGTAGACATACGATTCAAGTTCAATAATCTCACTAAGCCGTTTTCATAGCCTGTCGCAAGCCACAGATAACTCCACGCATTTGGATTCCAAGCCATCTAAAAAGTAAAAGTAAAGGAAATGAAAATTTATTTTTATTTTGTCTTTTATTAGTTTCTAATTGTTTCTATACAGGGTTGGGTAAGTTAATATTTTTTAAAATATTTTTTAAAATAAAATTAATTTAGTTACATTAAAAGTTACATAAACAAAAAACTAACTCAGTTAAAAGTTACGTTAAGATTAAATTAACTTAAGTTAAATTAAATGTTAATTTTGAAAAACATTGTTTATATTAAATTAGAATGTCATAATTTTTTAAAGTTAGATCATTTAAAACAATTATAATATTGATTATCAAATAAATTTGATATTCTATTTGTAAATTAAATTTATATGAAATAACAAAGAAATATTGTTTTTATGTGGGAATGTATTTTTTCTTTTATAATTTTTTTCTTTCATATAGATGAATTTTTAACTGAATGAAAAAATTAATAAATTAATGTTAATATCTTTTAAAAATAACTAGTTGAAGTTAAAAATTAACTCATTTAAAATTAATTAAGTTAAGTTAAAAGTTATTAACCTTTCAACTTTATTATTTAACAAATCAAGGTAAATTATATTCGACAAACGGCTAAATTGATTAATTAGAAATCTTCTTACTACGTTAGCGACCATGGATTTTGGTTCATTTAACGAGTAGAATTTTAATAATTTTTGATGCTAATAAGCATCTATAAGATCTTCCCTTCCCCGTTAAATGAGCCAAAACCCATGGTCGCTAACGTAGTAAGAAGATTTCTAATTAATCAATTTAGCCAGTTGTCGTCGAATATAATTTACCTTGATTTGTTATCTATTTACTGGCGTAAGAGAAGACGTTATTTGTAGTTTATTATTTAATTGTGAATTATTTTTTCGCTCTACCAACGGCGCTAGCTCTCATTTGCCTTGTTTTATACTTTTTAATATTTGAGATTGTACATCTTGAGAGCTTTAATCTTATTTATTTATTTATTATTTAACTTTTAACTTTTTAACTAGTTACTACCCAACCCTGTTTCTATAGCGCTAACAAGAAAAATTCATCGTTTACGAAACATGCTAATATATTTTAAGCTCTTAATTATTTCGCGAGGGAGGAAGGAATTATTGCCGACGTACCCTGTTTACAGAAGTAAATGGATATTGTTCAATAGGGACAGACATCAGTTTGTTATTGTTCAAAATATCCTTCTGTTTACCCTTAGTGATACTTCTTTTCAAATCCTGTATGAGATAAAAAAAGTCAATTGATATTTGACATCAAGATGTAAGATTTTACAAGAAATGTCTGACAATTTACCATTAAATTATCGTGAAAGATAATACCAAAACGATCTTTGCATCCATCATAGGTTGCTGGCATATAGTGATATTCCTTGGAACTCTTTTTATCATTTTTATTTTCATTGTCTTTGCTATGCTGCTGCTCCTCTAAGAAATCCACTGTCTCGATGAAAGAATTTAACTGCGAAAAATTATAAAAATATGTAAAGTAACAAAGTTATTATGAAAAAAATGTCTAGTCAAATTACGAATATAACGGCGTAAGAAGATACAACTTCCTACCTGTCTCTTCTTAGGCAATATTTTTTCTGTATATAACAATTGATGAGGAAAGATAGATAGTACTTCTCCAGCTAAGGTACCGTGTGAAATACTGTTCGCATAATCGGAAACAGCGATACTCTAAAAAATTGAATGTTATTTAAAAGAGCATATAATCTCTCGTCATGAAAGAAGCAGGAATAACATGATATATTTACATAAGTTGGCGAGTTAGTCGCTAAAATCGGACAATTCTTATATCCATATTCTCTTATTGGCAATATAAAGGAATGCGTATAATGGTACCTGAAAGAATAATCAAATCGGAAATAAACATGACCATTATCATTTATTATCATCCTTGCGTGCGATAAAATAAATTTTACCCAAGTGCATCATCGAAACTAAGAACTGCACACGGCCAGTGCATCATCCACACGCCGTTCACTATTATGCCCTTTTTCATACAATTTTGTGGTACGCTTGTGTCTTCCAAGTTCCAAAATTTATATGATCTGTCTACACTGGCGGAAGCGAGGAATCGGCTTTTGTTGTATGGAACTAATGCCACCACTATACGAAAGGACAAGATAGTACGATTTTACATAAAAATTTTTCTATCTCCTTATTTGGATGAGATAAGATCACTTACTGGTAATTGCGTTAGTATGAGCAAAGAAATGTTGGAATGCGTTTATAAATTTTGTATCCTTCCGCATGCTAAGTAACAAAGGCGAGGTAGTCGTAAGATCCCACAATGCAATGTAACCGTTCGTAAAACCTGCTGCGATGATGCTAAGAAGACATTTACTTTATCTTTACAATACATACGCAAACCTTACGAAAAATAATTTAAATTACGGATGTTACCTATGTCCATGTTCCTTCGTCCATGACAGCTTAGTGCACTGGTAGTTTTGTTCGTTATCGTCGTACAAAGATAGGTTTACAACCAATGTCATTACCGGATCGGTCTTGTAAATCGGCCACCTTGATGTAAATCGGATAAAAATTTCATGAATAACGGGAAAAAAAATAATATGCAATCAAAATCGCAACGACTCACGAATTATATTCCGTTCTTTGAAATCTAAGTTCATCCGTAAACGGTAACGAATAAATATTTATGCATCCGTCCGAGCATGCAGCTGCAAGTAATCCCATTCGTCTGAGTTTGTCACTCTTGTCCACTTCATAATTGCCAAGAGCAACATCCTGATAGCATCCCGATGGGCACCATTCTAAGCACCAAACTGTACCACTATTATGTGCAATCGCGTACGCTAAAACGGGTGATCTATTTTTGCTATTAACTCTGAAAAAAATATATGTAATTTTAATAACGTTATAAATTGTAGCAATATATGTCTTGAATCATGAGTTACTTACTCATGATTTAACGGTCCAACATCATATATCTGTATGACATTTGGTCCCGAATATTTATTTCCCACAGCATATTTGCTTTCCATAGTGGGGTGTGTGCTAATTGCAATATATTGCGTCGGATTTTTGCAGTACATCGGTGACGGAATGGGCAACCATGCTAATGCCCATATAGGACCACCGACAAAAAATGTTGACCCAGCTAAAATAACATTATAATTGAATTTAAGAGATTCTTTACTAAATATTTCATATATATCATAATTTGTATTGCGAAATCTAAATAAATTCATTATAAATTACCTTCATAAATATCACCTTCGAACCTATTCATGCGCTTCCAATCGTTTTCAGAATTCTTCACATTTTTCGATGAATTGACATTTACATGTTTGATGGCCATCGAAACTGTTAGTTCTGGGAAATAGGTTGCGGCATCATTATTTCCCAATAATGTAAAACAATTTGGTATATCATCTTTAAATAACGCCAGTTCATAATTTTTCAGCTCGCTGTTACAACAAAATTATAAATTACAACAAAATTATAAAAAATAAATTATAAATAAGAGATTTTAAAATAAAAAATTAGTTTTGTTAATGTAAAGAAATAGAAGATAAATTGTATAACGATTAAATTAAAAATCAAATTTAAACTTTTAATAATATTTGGAGTACACGTAAGCTAATTATACTTACAAATCCAGAGTCCAAAGTAGAGCTGGTTTATAAGCTTTGTTTGATTGTGAATTTTGCAATGTCTCTTTATCTAAGAAAGCCATCTTATTGCAGGTTTCTAAAATTTTTTCAGAGTTTTAATATACTATTTCAAATATTTTAATTGTACATATATATACAATTATTCTGCTAAATAACATAGCAACTCATGCTAAATATCCCATTTATGATTCAATTGTTTATATAGTATACATATGTTTTTGTGTTAAAATAAGTAACGTAACAATTCATGTTCAATATTCCATTTGTGATTCAATTGTTTATATATTATACATTTGCTTTTATGTTCATTTGTATAAAACATTCTTTAGAGCTGATCCGCCTAAATTTGCTGAATTAGAGTAATATGGTCTGCTCGACTTACTTGTGTCGGAGCTTATTTTTGACGAACGACGATTGCCAAACTTTCGTTTTATTTCATATTCGAATATACTTTCATCTGATGAATCCTCATCTTCCTCTATCTCATAATCAGAATATTTCTCCAAGTCATTGTTGCTGGAGTGAACCTTTGTTATATGTTCTACAATCTCATCCTTAGAATCGGCAAAAAATTTGCAAATTTTACACATGAAATTCTAGAAAAGAAAGAAATATCGTTTTTTTATATACTTAACGATTTTTCCAAATGTAGTAAAAATTATGAAATACGATATATACCTCTTGTGGAGTGAAATTACATTCATAATAATGTTCACAAATGGTTTTGTAAGAAGAGCATGTGAAAGTACATCCTAGTTGCTTACAAGATGCAATATTTTTTGAAGCTAATTCTTTTTTCCACATAACTTTCCAAGCGCTTGGTATTTTTTTCTTTTCAGGTGTTTGTATTACATTATTCTAAATATTAACAATATATGTATGTCACATGTACTTATTAGGTTTACAATAGATGTAACAAATAAAATTTTAATATATATTTAATATGAAAGAATCGAAATTTATATTCTTTACCGTGCATAGATTTTGCTCTTTCAAAGATTCCGTGAGTTCCAATATCTTTGGTACCGCTCTGTAATTATAAAATATGTATTGTGTGTATATATGTACATATGTATATATATATATACATATATACACACACAATACATATTTTGTATGTATATATATATACATATATACATATGTACATATATACACACAATAGATATTATATATATATATACAAAAAAGTATAACTTTTAATTAAAAGTGCTTACCTCTCTGCTGCTTTTCGTTTAGTTTTTTCTATTTGTATATTTGGTTCTTGATTTTTATTCTTTTCTAATTGTCTGTGATAACGTTCATGTACTTCTACAGAGGAAGGCATCATAACTGCCTCGCAAATGGGACATGTCACCATTAACGCTTGTCTTTCCTATAACAATAATATAGATAAAAACTTTTAGTAAAATACTATCTATATAATATATATTGCATCATAAATATTGTGCTTCTTATACTTACTTCTTCTGATTTACCGCAGAATTGCATATGTGATATAAAACCATCGACACTTCGTTTTGCAGTCTCACATTTTTCACAAGTTAGATATTTCTTTTTTTGCTTAAGAGCAGAAGCTAATACTCTCTTTAACAATTTTTTGTCATTTTCAAAGTCCTATATATAAAAATAAATTTACTTTTCATATAAAATTATTTTTCATAAAAAATTTTTATTAATGGTACAAAGATCTAAAAAGCAAACATAAAAACAATGTTACTAATGCATTATTACCAATGGCTCCTCATCCTTTTGCCAAGTCATGTTATTATGTTGATGTAACTTATGTGAAGACCATTGTTTCTTTGGTATTTCTTTATTGCATTTAGCACAAGTTACCAATTGTACCTATAAGTAAAAGATTTTACTGAATTACTCATGTTATAATTACGATACGTTGTAGTACAAATTTCTAAAACTGTAACCTACAGCTTTTTGAATATTTGGAGTATTTGAATCTGTAGCAGCATTTTCAATATTTGTAACATGATCTGCCGTTGCACTTGTGCCATCTAGGTCTATTTTGTCACTCCCCTTTGTTCTCAATTGAGAACCATCTTTCGCTGTTAATCTAGGAATGTATTCGACATCTAAGGAATTTTGCAATGTTCCCCTACCGCGACCGCGTATTCGACCCCGGCCTCTAGAAGGTGGTCGACCTCGTTTCCTGACAAAAATTTTATCGTTCACAGTATCGCTTTCATCGCTCAGATCACTAATACTGGTAATAATCCTAATTTTACTAGCACGTCTTTTATTGCGTGTTATGGATTCGGTAATGGTATCGGAAATCTCTTGCGACGTATCGTCGTTTCTTGGTTTGTTTGGTGTGCTTTGATCTGTGGAATCATTTAGCATCTTTCTAGGTCTACCCCTTTTTCTTTTCACATTTGGTACTACAGGTAACTGGTTTTGTTCATCATGTTTCACATTTATCTCACTTGCCGTACATGCATCTTGATGTACTGCATCATTCTGTAAAACAATATTTTCATTTGTTGCTTCAGATACTGATTTCTGCATATTTGTATCCTTATGAGATATCTGAGGTACGATTTGTTGCCTAATTTTAAGTTCCTGTTTGTTACATTCTCCTGTCGATTTTGGATGATCATCCGCTATCGTTAATTGCATTTTCTCTGTGAATGATTGCGTCGAACTTAGCAATTTATTCTTAACTTTAATCAATCCCGACTTCTTCTCATTATCTTCGATAGAAGGTTTCAAATCTGAAGGCAGTGATCTTGTTGGTTTAGCTGGTAGTGTAATTACTCCATTCTCGATTTCCTTAGTTTCTTGCTCTTTTGCTGTGGTTCTCTCATCTGATAAAGTACTATTCTGCTCGTTCACAATTTTACTTTGCACTTCCATCGGCAAAATATTATCATCAGTTACTCTTTCGGAAAAATTATTTGATACAATGCGATCATTAATTTTGCCCTGCTGGAAATCCCTTTTATTTATATCAGGTACATTATCATTATTAATTAAATGAGCATTGTCCTTTATTGTGCATAAATTATGTGATATGCTTGTACTACACTCTCCGGATGTCGCAAAAATGTTATTTGCTTCCACAGATGGCGTTCCCGGTTTATTGCATTTAACGAAAGATAAAAGTTTCTTTGGGGGAAATGTCTTTGGTGCACAATCTAAATTTGCTCTTCTATTAAGACATTCAGGTATTAAATCAGTTTTACACACTGTATTCTGCAAAGTAACTAATTTACAAGATTCAGGTACTTCATTCCTGTTATTTAAATTTCTTTCACTTCTCATTACATTTTCTCTTCCTATAATTATTTTCTGTTCCATATTGTCAGATCTATTGACTTTGATAAAATTTTTTAAATTACTTTCAGGACGAAGTAATATACTTTTATGTACGTAGCTCTCATCGCGCGTATCCAAAATAATGGAAGTGCTCTTGCACTCATTGTTATTTTTAAAGTCAGGATACCGATCGCCCAGTGCTTCGTTATGCCTCTTCTCCATTTCTGATAACAAAATGCTTTCGTTTGAGGTAGAAGCTTGAATTGAGAAGTTAAATGTGTCATTATTAATGCCATCTTAAAAGTGAAGTTTTGGAAAATAGTAAGAGAGAATACTTACTGCTAGCTCTGTCATTAACACAAATGCTCTCAAAGCCGGAAGGTAACATCCTCGAACATCCGCTTTTGAATTCTGTATCGTAGGCTACACTATGCCTAGTGTAACATTTGTTTTTCTTAAGCGACATGTCAGACGAGCTATTCCCTTTCTTTCGCGAGATGAAAGAAGATTGCTTTTACAATTGTAAAAAGCTGAATCTCTATGCTGCAACACGGCGCATTAGAACAGGAGGTCCAATTTTACCTGTAACACAATTATCGTTTTAATATTTAACACGTTCACGGATCTCATCTCGCGATATTCCGATAGCGAAAAGCACGGGTGAAAAAAGATGAAGAAAAAAAAAAAGAAAGCCCCGGGGATTTGAACGTGGAACGTGTGACATTGGAGTCCAACTTCTTATTTACAGCTCCAAAAGCATACTCGAGCGTTTAGTGTGCTACGAGGACACTTATTACTTGCATTCACGATTCTCCGAAGTTTCAGAGTTCCATAATTCCTGTAGGTCTATTATTATAAATAAGAAATTTCGCGATTCCTCATCGTTTTTATAATGTGAGCGAACAGCATGTACAGGTTATACGTATCGTTCACAAAAGTAATGTTAACGTATATGCACTTACTACACTATGCGACGAATTGTAAAAATTTTTTCTTTTTTTTATATCCGACGTCGCATGCACTTTTTAAGCTGCGTACAAACATACGCGTGCTTCGCCGAAAATGGCACGATATCGATTGGCTGCCGCGTTGTTTTATGCAATTCGGAGTCATCAGCGAGTAGACGCGGTCCCGTCGAAAAGAAGGTGGAGGGGATACTCACACAAACAGGAGCCACACTATTGTGCACTCAGCGACTTAGCGCCCACACGAAAGTGGCTCCTGTTTGTGTGAGTATCCCCTCCACCGCCTTTTCGACGGGGCCGCGTCTACTTTTTGGCATCACTGGATCCGGGTCGGGGTATGCGATGAATGCTGTTATCTCAAATCAAATCGAACTTTTATATGAATGGACGCAACTTAAATATTCGATACTATATTTTACCAGTTCTGTATGCTTTTAAGACTTGGTTGAATATAAAGATATCTTTTCATTCTTTTAATATAAAAAATTTTTTGTAACATGTATATCTATTTTGTATGAGTATTCTATTTTATATATCCTGGTTTTGCAATATTGCTTTTTTCCAATAAACATATATAAATAATATACATATTAATTAGGCACACGTGACAATTAATAATAAAAAACACAAGTTTGATTAGAGAATTTTATTTATGAAGACTTTTATAAACTTATATCATTCTTCTGAGGAGCTCGTTAATTTTATCCTCTCGGTTTCCAAAGTCACCACCTTCTACATAATGGTTGGTCTTCTTACGCCATCCACCATTTGGTGTATTAAGCTAGGAACACAGAAAATGATTTTTTTACATAGATGTGCAATGATTCTGAAGAAATAAGAGGAAATTGCTAAAGATCAGGATATAAAATATTTGTTCTTGAACCAATAAAAATGTTTAAGCTTGTCTTAGATTTATGATATTAAAAGATATCATCCATCGGCAAGAAAAACTCGTATTGCTTTTCGACATAGTAGGAGGTTAATAGATTTTAGATTAATCTACAACCATGCCTATGTCGCAACACAAAGTATCGATGCATTCATATTTTTTTTTACTATCTTGAAAAGTACATACCTTAAAGGGCCATAGGAAATTGCTGGCATATTTGAACTTTGGACCAACAGTAAATATCTCGTGGATTAAATCTTCGGTACAGATGATATTAGATCGACCTAAATATAAAATAAATTTTTTTCGATAATTGTTCTCTGATTACGACGCAAATTGATAACACACTCATACATATATCGATACATATATATAGATAAATTATACTTAACAGAATTTTTGTATCAATTATTTTAATACCCAACTATGATGTAGTCAGGTTATGATAAAAATTGGTTTATTAATTTCTGACAAACTGGAAGGGAGAATGTGTATATATTTCCAAGACTCCCATGGAATTGTCAAGAAATTGTATTTGTCGAGAGTATGACGCATGCTAGTCGCATCTCGGTACTTTATTGGTAATCGTTGATTTGCACAAATATTAAAAGACGCTTGACTAACCGAGCTTCTTCTCGATGATGGAGTTGCTAGTGATTGGTATGCGTTGCCTGTTTATCTTGGCAAAGCCACGTTTGTAGATCAACTCACGAACTGATTTCAAATTTGGATATCCCCATGTGATGTAAGGTTCGACGATACGTAACATATTAATCGTTGCTTTGTTCAATTTCACGAAGACACCATTGTTGATCTGTTTTAGACGGAACAGTTGTAACACCTTCCGTACTTTGGGAGCAACTTGATTCACACTGAAAAAATTGCAATTATATTACAATCGTTAAATTAAATTAACTTCACAAACTTTGGAAACAGATAAATGTGACTTGTGTTAGCAATAGGTCTGTTTGTGTTGCTTGCACTTCTCGCACTTCTTGCACTTAAAGCGAGATAAACATACGCGCTGGCGTTGAAGAAAAAAAGAACGAGAAGTACAAGTGCGAGAAGTGCAAGCAACACAAACAGACCTAATAATATGCACATACTTACCCTCGAATACGGATAACAAATGCAAGACGCGCTTCACCAGGAATATAATAATTTCCACGGTTTTTAGCCTGTCTCATCAATCTGATTTCATCCCTCTCCTTTCGCCTGTATTCTTTCACATAGTTCTCAGCTCTTTTAAAGATCTGCTTTCTCTTCTTATAGCGATCTGCACGTTGCTGCAAAATACAAAATAAAAATCAATTGGTCTGTTCTTTTTGGCTGCACTTCTGAACTAGTGCAACAAGTTAGAATGAGACAAATATATTTTCTTTCATTCTAACTTATTGCACTAGTTCAGAAGTGCAGCAAAAAGAACAGGGGATCGATTGTGTATCACACAACTTGGTGAAAATGACAAAAGTGAACAAATTTACTAGAATATTTATAATTTCGTTGGTCAACATCTAGTGAATTTGCTCACTTTTGTAATTTTCACTCAAGTTATTTGATACACAATCGACCCCCAGACCAATTATGTCACATGCACTTCATAATTTTTTATTTATATATGAAAAAATATGCAGAGTTCTATCATAAATTAATAAACCATCAAATTGTAACATGTAACATAATTACCTTAATAGATACTTGTAGACGCGCAGCTTTAACTACTTCGCGACGTTTTCTTCTTTTTAACACCGACTCCGGCACCGCCGGCAGTTTTTTAGTTAGCGGGACAGTTTCTTTCTTCCTGAATGGAGAAATACAGTCATGTATAGAGCAGCTTCATCATTCTCTTACACATGTTTGATAAACTATGTAAACTTTTGTCAAAATTAAGTTATATTGATTGCAAGCATTTTTCAATTTTCACGCTACATACAAACGTCTAAATAACAAAATGAGTTTATAATCAATGAAAAATAAATCCATTCATGTATATGTGCATATAATAACGATATTATCGTCCCGTAAGGGACGACGATGCACTCGTAAACTCGAAACTGATAATCCTATTTTCTCGTTTGTTTAAAGCAAAAAGATCGATTTGCTAATACGCATGCATCATAAAAGTTCATTAATACAACGTTTTTGTATTTAGGAAATCGTGTTGTCGGCTGATGCAGCCGGATTTCGTGAGCTACCAAGGTTACTTACGCGTCGGCCATTCTTCCATGCGATAAAAGAATCCTTAACCTCTCTTTACCTCGCAGCAGAGAAACGTTGTGGGTGCTTATATGACAACTAATCGGATCTCTGATCGGACTGAGCAGTGGCACTCAATCGATAGACTTTCTAAATTTCCCTAGAGTCTAGGAAAAATCCGGAATCCGGATCCGGGTCGGGATTAGGCTGGGTCTACATTGGATGTCGTAAGTCGTGTCGGAAGAAATTGACCAATTACAGTTTATTATTCTCCTTACGGTCGAAGGCTGGGTCTACATTGGATGTCGTAAGTCGTGTCGGAAGAAATTGACCAATCACAGTTCATTATTCT
>NJRL01001949.1:0-18240 GCA_003063815.1 Aphaenogaster rudis
TTTTCACCGAGACGTAAGTTTCTAGTCTTTCGCTAATAACAATAAATATTTAATACAAACTAGTGTTCTATGTTTTACCGTTTTCTCCCTGGAATATTTGTAAAAACCTGTCTGTGGAAAACCTGGAAAAGTCAGGGAATTTCGGAGTCAGAAAAGCGTAACAACCCTGATATAGATAAATGTTTAACTTAAGAAAAATGTTAATAAATTAACTTTTAATTAATTAATTAAAGTTAATATCTTTTAAAAATGACTAGTTAAAGTTAAAAATTAACTCATTTGAAATTAATTAACAAGGGGAGAACACAGTGGACTCGTCACGGATTTTGATCTCCTTCAACATTTTCGATGATGAAACTACATCGAAAATAAGTTGTGTCGTGTCCGAGCGTTTTGTTGAATGGGCCTTGTAAATAGCATTTTTTAATGTTTGAAATTTCGAGCGTTCCGGCGTCGAGCGTCATGTACGTTATAACCCTTTAAAAAACATATGCGAAAAGCAACACCGTGTAGCGCAGTCTGTAAGCAACGGACTAGCAATGGCTGCGTTCAGCAGAAAAAGCAGCTTTGCAACAATTGTAAAATTCTTTAACATGATTGGTTTATACACTTAGATCCCCAGGAGAAACCAAGGGCAAGAACCAATCATATTAAAGAATCTTACAACAGTTGCAATGCTGCTTTTTCTGCTGAACGCAGCCAATGGCAAGATCGCTGGTTCGATACCACGCTGCTCAATTTTTTTAGTACTTTATTTTTTTAATTATTTACATAGATGTTTATTATTTAATATACAGAAAAAATATTGGGTAAATATTTTATTACGCATTAATTTTTTAGATATTTGTCTATATAAAATAAAACTCATGAAATATTTTTATAAACATATTTATTTTTCAAGCTTGACTTATACATCTAAAGATTTTCTATAATGAATTTCGGGAAATAAAAATCGAAAAGACGATTATTAAGAAATATATTTGTAAATGTTAATCAAGTTTGCTTTCCCGATAGTACTGACATTTGAAAATGAAAATGTGATTGCGCATTCATAAAATGCGCTGTATGTAGAAAATATTTATGTTTTATCTTTTACGATTCGTATCATCCAGCACAAAGTAACATTTAAATAAATCAACGGCTGCTTTCTCTTTTTTTTGTTATGCAGTCGAATATCTTGTCTATTTACGTTAGAATAATCGTTTTTCGATTTTTATTTTCCGGAATATTATAGAAAATCTTTAGATGTATAAGTCAAGCTTAAAAAATAAATAAGATATGTTTATAAAAATATTTTATGAGTTTTATTTTATATAAACAAATATCTAAAAAATTATAATGCGTAACAAAATACCTACCAAATATTTTTTCTGTATATTAAATAATAAACATCTACATAAATAATTTAAAAAAAATAAAGTACTAAAAAAATTGAGCAACGTGGTACCGAACCAGCGATCTTGTCATTGCTAGAGACCCTCTAACAGAGTTTGGCCATAAGCGATTTTTGTCAAAATCGTGCGAGAGAGAGGGATATACATTCACTATCGCTTTCTCTTTCTCCCTATCTCTTTCTCTTTCTGTTTCTCTTGTTTTTGACAAAACTGGCGGACCAATCAAAAGTGGCCGCCTTATGGCCAGACTCTGTTTAGAGGGTCTCTAGTCATTGCTAGTCCGTCACTTATCGACTGCGCCACACGGTGTTGCTTGTTAGATATGTTTTTTATAAGGGTTATAACCTACGTGATATTCGACGCCGGAATGCCCGAAATTTCAATAAAATAATTTCATTAAAAAATGCTATTTACAAGGCCCATTCAACAAAACGCTCGGACACGACACAACTTATTTTCGATATAGTTTCACCATGTTGAAGGAGATCAAAATCCGTGACGAGTCCACTTAGTCCTCCCCTTGTAAGTTAAGTTAAAAGTTATTAACTTTTTAACTTTATTTAACTTTTAACTTTTTAATTAGTTACTACCCAACCCTGTTAATTTATGATATCCATCCGGTTATATACCGCTCATACATCTCATTTGTTTCATTTATAGGCGAGTAATTTCACTCACGCTATAGATGCTGATACGTCTTATACCGAAATTTTGTACGCTCATCTCCTCGATTGTGACGGTACGCGATTGACATATACACATTTCACCACTAAAGCGAATTTTGGTACTCTCGTGGAAATTACTTTCAATCGACCAGTTTACATTCAGAAGCATAAGGTTTGTTATTACAACATAATTACTTTTTCCACTACGTGCAATCTAACTCTATCTCATTATCTCGAGTAAAAATTCATAAAGTAAAGATTTTTTTATATTCTCATGCATCAAAGCTTCTTATTTTCGAATTATTGCTTTCAATTGATTGCTTGCAGGTATAATTGTATTATGAAAATATGATTCTGTTATTAACAGGTTTATCGAGTTGGTGTGGTATTTAATAAGGCTGGATGGTATCCAGTAGGAGTTTGCGCCCAAAACATGTCCTGTGATTCTGTGTTCTTCTCGTTCGGCGTGGGTAATACTGCACATGCAATCCGTGACGGTCTTATTCGATCTATAGTTTTCACATATCATTAACGCAACGAATCGGGTGACAGTAAAAAAAACATTGCGTACATATTTTAAATTTGTGATAAAACAAAAATCTACTCTTACGTTGTACATTATATTATTGTTATCTTATTTTTTAAAGCTCATCGGTGTCTTTCATTGCAACTTCGAAAGCTTGGAGAAATTGTATCAATATACTCATCGATTCTAGTTATAAAGATACAGTTCACTCTGTACAAATTGCTTTCTTTAAGGGGATCCTATAGTGAAGACCGAACTCCGACGCGAGAGCCGACTTTACCGACCGATACATCACATCGATACATCACTACACACTATGGCCGGTATTCATAGTCGGTTCTTATTTTAAGACCGTCTTAAGTAATGTCTTAAGACGCTAATACAGCTCTGTGATTGGCTGATGACATCTTAAGACTGTACTTAAGATGGTCTTAAATATAAGATTCGACTATGAATACCGGCCTATAAGCTTTTTGCGAATGTGTGCGTGCAATATTGATGAGTATAGTCAAATAAACGGTTTTTTTCTAGGCTATTAATCTGAATTTCAACGATTGATTGTTGTTTCTGCACTTATTCTGAACAGTGGAAAGTTTTCATTTTGTACATACATATGACATACAGAACTTTTCATGTAAGTAAATGTGTTTCACAAACCGACAGCTCTACCATATCGACTAAGCGCTCTCGCATATAGTATAAAATATTTTTACATTTTTTTTTCAGTTTTAACACAAAATAATAGTTTCCACTGTTCATTAGTATGTATACTTTCATTCTGTAAAAGGATTTTGCGATCTATAAAGCCAATTCAAAGAAAGTTCCTTGAACGTAATGTCGGTAATTCCCGTCAATATAGGATCCCCTTAACTTATACAGTCAGTATTGATATTATTGTATAGTATACTTTTACTATACAGTATTGCACTGTACAGAATACTTTTACAAAAAGACGGACTTGAATTTTACTGTTTAAATACTTTTATTATCTTGCCTTACATATGAATTTTTTCGTTTATTTGATTTTCTTGATAAAAAATCAATTCTTAAAAATACAATGCTTGTAAAAAGTAAAAAATGTATAACTTAAAGGTTTTACTTATTCTCAATTCACAATATGTTTTAATCATACCTGTTATATATTAAATAAACCTCAAAATGTTGCTTTAAATTAATAATTATAAAAAATATATGCTTATAATATATTTATATTTTTTTCTAAACACATATATTTGAGATTTTTATAATATCAAACGCCGTTAACGGCAAAACATTTTATAAAATAGAATCAGTCTATACACAAAATTGTGTTTAACTTTTTACAATATTATTAAAGGACTCATCACGCTATGTCATTATCCCATATTCGTGGCACTTGTTGCTCCATTATAATAAAATATTTCGTCACATATACATGTGCCCATTATAAGCAATAACATTTGCTAAATTTTTTCATAAAAATACATTAATAACGTCCGTTTTGTAAATGTCATGTGTTTCAATATACAACGTTCTAGTTAAAGATATTACGTCTTGTATAATAGGCTTCGTAATGCTTAAACTCGATGAACTCTTATGTTTTATGTACAATGAAATCCCAGGTATCTTTCCATCTTAATTTTATCACGTCCTTGGCAGTGAGAGCTGATGTCCCATAACTAAATACAATGAATTTCTTGAACACATAGATAATAAAAAATACCCAAGCGATGATACCACATGTCATGATATACAATGAAACGCTCCATGCTGGACGATGAATGCTGAAATAGAAGATACAATAAGTAATTCATAATTATTTTATATAAGATGGAATTGTATTTAAGCTTGCATTTTTACGAAGCCGGGAAACATACCTTATTAAATAATACAGATGGTCAATTGTGGCTGCCGTTAATAAGACTTTGAAAATGAAAGCTGGTAAATAATGATGCAAGAATAAAGTTCGTTCAACGAATAAGAAAGGTAAGAAATGAAGAAAGTATCCAGCTAACAGTACATAAGCGTTGTTAACGAACTTTTCCCATTCTTCCTCTGGGATGTCGAAACATTTTCTTCTCCTCCTCATTAAGTAAAATACCAGCATCGTTAAATATACGATTACTGAGATCGTGCCGGAATACCAAATCACGATATTTCCTAAAAGATGTACTTGTGCCTGAAACAATGAGCAAAACTTTTGCTTTATAAAAACCAGCGAAAATTTGAAACTGATCCAAAATTCATTAGGAAAACTAAAATAAGATAAGAAGAAAACATAAAAACGAAAAGAAAAATATCAAGCATAATTAAAATATATATCTTAACAAGACGATATGTGGTATTTATATCGATTGGTCAAGCGGTTCACGTGTAGAATTTTCCGACTTACATTGCTGTCGTTTGACACCCAGTACGCGATCCCGCGGGACATCAATGGCCACTCGAGAGGACCGCTGGAATACATGTGGCTGTTCTGACCCTCTTGGCCGCCAAACAACATCTTGACCTGTAGCTCTGCGAATTTCTCCCAGAAACTCAACGCGGTCGCCTGCAACGGTATCATCTCCGCGCTGATCAGCTCCCGTTCCCGTTGCTTCTGGTCCTCGCTTTTAGTATACCGATGCTCCTCAACGTTCCAGATGGAATTGGTCTGGTCCACCAGCCGGTCCGCCACAACCTCGTGTTGATTAAAACCCCAGTCGGGGAGTTGCCTACCGCTGAACTTTAACGCGAACTCAGCTCCGTTTGCGTGCACGTGTATCAGCCGCACTTGGCTCTGAATCGCGTGCCACGCGTCGCCGGAGTGATCCCTGTTCGTAATCTCCACCCGCCACAGGTTCTGCGCCGGCATAGACACGTTATAGTCGATGTAACACGACACTTCCTGACTCTGCGGCGTCATCGGCGCCGCGACATCGTGCGAGTTCAACGCTCTGCTCGTGATCCCGTGTACCAATTGAATCACATCACCATGCCGAATGGGCTCGCTGGGTTTCGTCACTACTAGATCGTTCTTGTCCGGTTTCTTGACGATCCACCAGTTGTTCACGTCTTTGAACGAGTAACAAGTGACCTGTTGCTGATGAGAGCTGCCACGACCGTCGGGATACCGCAACGGATATACTTGATTATGACTGTGCAGCCAACAAGCTCTGCCGTATGTGTGTCTGAGAGTGATCTGCGAACCGTGCGTCACTTCCAGAGGTTGCCCTTTCGTGATACTGGCGAGTCCTCCTTCCAAACTCGCTTGAAACGCGCTCGTCATCACCGAATCATGCGGTCCTGCCTTCGAGAGTATCGCCAGATGTACATAGAATATACTCAGATATACGGCAGCAATAACAGCGATTAGCACAACGAATCTTAGTAAAAGATGAATCCACAAGATCGTGTTCGACAGGATCTTTCTTGACAATAGGGACCAGTAATCATGAACGATCAAGAAGAGCGCGAGAGCCATAGAATAAAATCCAACGTATTTAACGCTGTAAAAAAATGCTTTAATTATACTCGATTGAAAATAAATGCGGGAAGTGAAAAAAAGACTGTAATTGTACCATAGTGCACACGTTAAATTCACGATGCCTAATATCAGCCATATCCACCAAGACGCGGATGTCGGTCGGTCCATAACTTTCCGAAATTTTACGATACACAGCAAGCCGAGCAACGAAAAATGCATCAAGATACTTTCCATTAGAACAAATCTCGACTGTGTCAACAGTGCATTATCTAAAATAATAAGCATATCAGTAAATCATGTTGATACAACACTATGCGTTATATAGGGCTTCAGTAGCAAAGATATCATGGAACAATACCTGGATGTAATTTTAAAGTATTAAGTAATAAGTTATATATATGGATTATACAATCTTGAAGAATCTCGCTAAGTCTATTATCTTTAATTCAAGCATAGCAGAATTTAAGCTTTAAACACGCTAGTATTTAATCCAAAGATAGAAATGAAGCTAGAACATGAAGGGGCGAACAGCATGCTGCAGTTGCGCGATCTTCTGCGCAATGCATTTTTCTAAATCGAGAAGAGGGTACCGAGTAAGAGTAGAATTCCTCCAATTGCTGCGGCCCATTGTCTCAAACCCAGCTCTAGGACAAGATAATATCCCGTGGGGATCAGTAGACTGCCGCATATCGCCGGTACCAGACGCAGCGCGTACAAGGGAACTGCGTCACTGTAAGGACTTCCAATCCTGTCGAATTTGAATTGCCCGTCGAATCCAGCCAAGTATGCCGCTGCGGAGACCAATTGCTTCCCTAAGGGCGGATGGGAGTCGAAGAAGAACGTCCTCTTCATGTATAATCCGACGTACTTGCCATAATGCAGTTCATCGAAGCTGTGAGAAAGACAAGTAATTATAATATTATAGATTGATAAATAAAAAATGGTAAATAATAATTGAAAAAATGTGGAAGAAAC
Source organism: Aphaenogaster rudis (assembly GCA_003063815.1). Lineage (NCBI taxonomy): Eukaryota > Metazoa > Arthropoda > Insecta > Hymenoptera > Formicidae > Aphaenogaster > Aphaenogaster rudis. Next base: position 7,006 of record NJRL01001949.1, read on the forward strand.
TAATGTTACCAGCTAGCCAAGCCTTAAATTTTGTGATTCACGATTCTATCCTTTTCTCATTTGGTTGCTCTAATTGCATTTTAAATAACAGAAAAATAAAAAAATATATAATATATTGCAAACACTAGAATAACTTCTTGAATTTCTCATCAGAATTCTCTCAAAGCTAGTTGTGTATATTAACTCATTTTGTATGATAGAATTGATTAAAGATTCTAAAAGCAAAGTACATTCAGCCCAATATTTGCAAATAATATAACTTGTCTCTTTATCGACGTTTATTAATTACTAAGTTACTAGGAACAATTATTATTATATAAATATTTCACCGCAATTACAGAAGATAAGGAAAATTATAACACTTGTAAACTACAATATCTCTCTCCATATTATCGTAATGACATAATATATCAATTACAAATCGCCTTATTGTATTATCAGCGTTATATTATTTGCTAGAAGCTAGTACACGTATATATTTACACTATACTGCGTGGTTCCTCTAGGCGATAAAGGCGAGTGCAAATGCCTGTAATTAGTAAAATCGCCGCTATCAGATCAATCTCCAAACTGATCCTTATTCGAGCGCGAACTGCATTATTCGGTAAAAGTTGCTTCGACTCGACGGAATATGATGGATTTGCTTTGTTACTTTCCATTGAAGTATTCGGATCTGTCTGTCCATTCGCCTGCAACAAACAAAAATCAGTAATCAACATAGTACAATCAAATCTGATAATTGATTTTGGAAGAAACTGCAAGCTTTTAAAATAATGATAAGATATATGGATAAGTTATAATTTTTCAATAGAAATTTTGTTGGCCTATTAATTAATCTATTATATATTTCTGTACACTTTAGAGGTAAAGAATCGTATATCCATTATTATAAATTTAGAGAAAACAGGGTTTAAAGTTTTAAATAGGGAAAGAGTGTATTTTTTTAGATATAAAATAAAAGTAGCAATTTAATTTTTTGAATATTTATTAAAGCAATGAAACTGACTACTACTAATACTACTACTACTACTATTATTACTACTATTATTACTACTACTATACTACTACTTTTTACCTATATAAAAATTTTCAATACAACTTTTTCCAAGTATTGTATTTTAGAAACTAGTCGTAATGGACATAACATCTTTTACTATATTAAAGTTTAAGCTCCTGGTATATTGGAAAAAGTATTAATTCAATTTTTCCTTTGCCTCTGAGGTACAGATATTTATATGTAATGGAAAAAATAGAATTTAAACATATACATATATTTAAATTCTACGTTTTCATGATATATAAATATGTAAGATTTTTAACATAATATGCAGAGTGCCACTGTTTATATATACAAAGTATCACCGGATCACCCGCCGAGAAAGTCGTCGTCGTCGATTTGAACGTCGCGGCTCACCTCGTCCGTCTGAACCGTACTCGGCTGATCCGCCGTTGCGTCGGCGTCGTGCTTGCCGTCCTGCGGTCTCGCTCGCCTGCGCCGGACTTCCATCGCGCCTAAGATCCACCGGGGATAGAAAGAAACACCGTGAAAATCGGATCTCCCCTGGGAGACGAGGCGGGGGGAGGGGGAGGGGAGGGGATGAGGACTGGCCCCGGGTCGCACGTCTCACGTCGAAGACTCCCCGCTCGACGAAACTCGATGCAATTTAAGAATAAGTGGAACTTCTTTTCTCCCGAAGAGGCTCTTTCTGGATCAACTGATCCTGGGAGCGTGGTACCGTAACTCACCTATTTGAGTTGGATTTATCCAAACGGGGTTTAAGAAGAAGAAACTCGATGCAAGACCGGCCGTTTAAAGGGCAGCTGGCGGCCCACGTCAGCGCCGTTCGACGCTGGAGTCTGGACCCCTTTCTCACGAGATCGTGATGTCGATCCTCCCTCCTGCGGAGATCCTCGCGGCTTCCCGTGACGCTCTCCCGTATCCGGACTCCGCGTGCGGATTCTTCGCGATTCCGACGCGATCGAAGCTCGCGCCTGGGGATCCGCTCGTCGGTGGTTCCTCGCGCACGCTTCCGCCGCTTAGGTTAGCACGAGTTTGACATAACGGTACCATCCGCCGGTGGTTCTGCGCATCGCGCGGCAAAATCCTGCCGCAAAGCTCGTGACCGTTTCGCCGCGGGAGAAGCAGTGCTTCTTTATCTCCGAAGGAAGCATTCTGCAGGTCATTGACTAAAATAAAAAGTGGTACTTTGAGCCTTTTAACCTTTACGCTGCCGGCATTTTTTCATTAAAATAGTGTTCTTTTTTTCCCAAAAATTTATCTATATAAATAACATACACATTGCGCAGAATTTCGAGATTTGTTCAGTTCAGAGCCGCAAAAGTGACTTTTCCGGCAGTCTAAAAAGGTTAAGTGGGTCGGGGACAGGTTTAACCTACTCTTTATCTTTTCCTCGTTCTTAGAACTAGAAAAAGATAAAGGCCCTGCGCACAATGGAGGAATATTAGATATTAGGAATAGGAATTAAAATTTTAGAATCAGTTTCCTCAATGAATATTGAACGTAATGCACAATGGATATTAATAAGATATTAAGACATAAATATATTGTACGAAACACAACGTAACTTATCATTTATCTATACCCATACAGCACAGAACATTGCAGCAACATTGCAGCAATATTGCAATATTGCTGCAATATTGCAATATTGTTGCAATGTTGCTGCAATGTTCTGTGCTGTTAGGGATAGTGTTCATTGAGGAAACCGATTCTAAAATTCTAATTCCTAATATCATTGTTGCACTAGTTCAGAAGTGCAGCGAAGGAGAACAGACTAATTGACACGCAAGGGACAAATCAAGTTGGGAAAATAAGGGACGGATGAGGGTTAAAATCTGTAACGACCACGTCGCTCGTTGCGACGAATGCGCTTTTGTATACTCAAAACGATGACGACACGTGGCCGAAAGAAAATCACACGGCAGTCGAACAAGTTTTTATCTTTCCGGAAATACGCATTTAATTAACAGGATTCTCGGTTTTTTTCTGGAAGTAACGGAAGGTTGCGATCGATCACCGCGTCACGTGCGCAAAAATCAGTAAAAATAAAAAAAATACATGGCGCTCGAACATTTTCACTGCCCATTTGTCATGCGTTGTCTTTACTATTAATTTTTGTCTTTATCATGTTTCAGCTGCTTTGTAAGAAAGACTCAAGTAACGTGTCCTTTGTTATTGTATCTACGTGCATTAGTGTGTGTATCTGACAGAGTAAAAAGAAGAAAGAATTGGGACTTTGTTATCATTAATTTATCACAAGCATGGATGACAAAGTGTTGTGTCCGATATGTGCCAAGGAATTCGCTTCCTCTGTTATCGAGTCCCATGCCAGTAGGTGCTTATTCCTGAATGAACCTACAAAGGACGAAGGCACAATGTTGTTTAAAGACTCCAGTCCCATGAGCAAAAGAAGCAAGCTGAAGCCAGCAAGTGTGAAAAAAGCTAATCTAGTGCCTGTTAAGAGGAAGAGTTCTTTGGACCAATTTCCTTCCCAAAGTTTCAGAGATGAAGAGGATGTTAAAAACGTCGTGCCGCAGAAGAATGTAATTTTTTATTATAGAACTAGATAATAATTTATAGTATAAAATATGTTTACACAATTATATAAATGATATACTCAACTATTTTATAACATGCTTAAAATTTTTTGTGTAGTTTTTCCTATAATATTCTTATACAAAAAATGAATTTTACTTACAGACAGACAACGAAAGCAGGAACAGTAACAAATGCAAAAAATTAGGAGGAAATGAACGTGTACCACTCGCAGAACAAATGAGACCTACGTCACTACTGAACTTTGTAGGTCAGAAGCATATTCTTGGACCTCGCACCATGCTTTCTGAACTCCTGCAAAAGGGCGAGATACCTAACATGATTCTGTGGGGTCCACCTGGATGTGGAAAAGTACTATTGCGTGTCCTTAGAATTTTCTATGTGTGGACGCATGTATACATTGGTTTCTTTTTTTACAGACATCCTTGGCTAATGTCATCGCGCACATGTGCAAAAGTGACGCAAATCATAAGCTACGATACGTTAAGCTCTCTGCTGCGATGGCCGGCGTCCAGGAGGTAAAGGAAGTCATCGCTATCGCCGGTAATCATGCCAAATATGCGCAGCGTACAATAGTGTTCATGGACGAGATACATAGGTTTAACAAGCTACAGCAGGACGTGTTCCTGCCGCATGTCGAATCGGGAACTATTACTCTAATCGGAGCCACAACGGAAAATCCCTCGTTCAGTTTAAACTCCGCATTGCTGAGTCGATGCAGAGTAATTGTTTTGAATAAATTATCTGTCGCGAATTTGCTATCGATCTTGAAGCGTGCAGTAATTTCGCTGGAAGGTATAATACATGCGTCAGATGAGGGCGAAAACACTTTGCAAGATATCGGCGAAGAAAGCACGTTGAAGGAAGACGAAACTGAGATGGAACCGTCCTGCAATACGAAGTTCATTATAGATGAACCGACAATAGAATGGTTGGCTGAAACTTGCGATGGTGATGCTCGCATAGCGCTGGGAGGACTAGAAATGGCAGTGCGATGTAAAGCACCGAATGGGGAGGAATTACTGGACACCGGTCCGGCCTTAATAACGCTGAACGACATTAAGGAGAGCCTGAAGAAAACGCATATGCTGTACGACAAGAAAGGTGATCAACATTACGACATGATCTCTGCGTTACACAAGTCTGTCAGAGCCAGCGATGAAAACGCTTCGCTTTACTGGTTGACCAGAATGATCTCCGGCGGTGAAGATCCGGTTTATATCGCGCGAAGACTAGTGAGGATGGCTAGCGAAGATATCGGCTTAGCTGACCCGAAAGCTCTTGGTTAGCAAATCGTTCATTTATAATTTTCAATTACACGCACACACACAAAATTATATTTTTACTTATTAGAATTATATGAATTGATTAATATTTATAATAATATCGTTAATGTTTATGAGATATTTATGATTAATATTTATAATAATACGAATAGGCTATACAAGATCTGACAAATATATTTAATGTAAATGTATTTGCGCAGGAATAGCAATACACACAATGCATGGTTGCAAAATGATCGGAATGCCGGAGTGCGACGTTCTTTTGGCACAATGTACGACATATCTAGCGAAAGCACCGAAATCCAGACTGATGGAAGATGCACTTAGAGCTGCACAAAGAGTGGTAGCCGAGCATAAGGGCCCGCAACCAGGAGTGCCCCTGCACTTGAGGAACGCTCCTACAAGACTTATGAAAGATTTGGGTAAATATCTTTTTAAACAAATAAGAGATGGAATATTCTTTGCCGGTGAATAATAAACTATAGAAGAGATTTGTTTTGATACTACTGGCAAATTTAATTTAAATTACTATATCGCGGTTCGCGATGTTTTTCGACCATGGATTTAGGTCCTTCTAAAGTGAATGAAATAATTAATGTAAAGAATTTGTTAATGAATTTAATGTAATGAATTTATAAATAACTTTTTCTCCACCTTAATTTTCTTAATATATCGAATTATTGTTTCAGGTCATGGTAAGGGATATAATATGATGCACAAGGATGAATCTGGATTGGGCTATCTGCCGGAAGGATTGGAAAATTTAGATTTCTTTGTAGATGGCGAGGATGATATCTAGAAATGCGGTGGTAATTGCTTTAGTTAAATATATTTTGTCATGATATCGTGTTATTTTTTATAACAAAAACATATTTTTATTATATTTTATAAGTTTTGTACCAAAATCTTAGATCTCTCAGAGATTAAAACTTTAAGCATAAATATAAATGTAAAATATAGTATATGTCTATATATATATATATATCTATATCTATATATATATATATATCTATATATATATATATATATATATAATATTTTTAATAATAATACACAAGATGTGTATAATTTTTAATAATAATACAGGATGTATATATAATACTGTAGAAATATTAAAAGCATTTTAGTGATCGCTTGCGCGATCAAAAAAGTAATACTTTAATTCAGTTGAATAAAAATGAATTTGTACCTGACTCAATTCTTTATGAATACGTACATTTTTTCCAAATTATCGTTTTATTATTAGCAGGCATATCTACGATTTCTATTAATTTAATATCATTCTCTTCAGCCAACTTTTTCAAATCTCTTACATCTCGCAAACCCCAACTTGGATCTTGTGATTTCAAGGACTTGTCGAAATTTATATTGCTCTGCGGAGTGATCTGGCCATCAAAAGCGTATGGTCCGTACGTAATTAGTAGCCCATTCGGCTTTAGCAACTGACCCGCGTTGTTAAATAAACCGATAGTGCACTGGTACGGCGAAATATGCATCATGTTGGCATTATATATGTACTCTAAACTGTTCGGCTTGAAGATACCGTTACCCCACGACCGGAAATCCGTAGTGATGTCAATTCTTATGGGGCTTTTTATATTGGAGTATCCATTCGCATGCGCGCCGATGCTGTCCAGAAGTCGTGACTCGTACTCCGAGGGATAAAATGTGATGTGTGGAAAATGCGGCGCGAAATGTGCCACGTGTTGTCCTGAACCGGAGGATATCTCCAGGAAGGTCTGATTGGTGCCGCGTTGGATATATTGTTTTAAAACCGATAGTATCGGATCCTTATTACGGTCCGCTGCAGGATAAACGAGCTTTCTGGCAGCCATAGTGTGCGACCTTGAAGAAATTTCAGTTTCACTTCCTACAGAAAGTTTGTAAATGCATGTATCATTACATGTTATTACCTGCTGTTATATTGCAAAGTGACATGTGCATAAGTTTTGTAAAGCTTGTTAAAATAATGTTACTTGTATACCATATTTACCACTTTATATCCTGATCATTTCATATCAAAGATTGATTTATGCCACTTTGAAATTAAACAGCTTAAGTAAGAAAATGCTTGTTAATTCTAAATGCGCATCTCACCTGTGATTAACAGCGTAATGAATAATATTCATTTTACGTTATGCTAGTTGTAATATTAATAGCAAGAGATTGCACACCCTGAAAAATGCAAATATTTTCTTGTACTTGTATTATCTAAAATTGTATATATATTTCCACTTTGTTAGAAGATAATCTACTGCAGTAAACCATAATTATTGAAATTAAAACAATTGTTATCTAATGCTTAAGAAACAAGTTAATATTTCGATAAACTTAAAATAGAACGAAAATAAGTAGCGTTGATGATAGAAAATAAAATAGACTTAATATTAATTTCATGATATTGGTATTTATTGACGAATATAATAATTTATAATACACCTAGCTATATATTTACGACATGTAATTTTTTTACTTTCATGATTTGTCAAAGCATATTTATATTTGTTTACTAATCTCCATTTTTTAATTGATATAATTGTCGTAAAGAAATTGGAGATATCACAAACAGTCCAAACTAAAATATTTATAATTTTGTAAGTCTTTGTATAAGATATATACACAAAAACACAATTCCTATGGAATTCTCAGAGAATGTATATCGTACATAAAAAACCTTTCATATCAATCACAACAAATTATACTGCTATTTAATTATAATAATTGTAATTTGATATTTCATAATAAGTCGGATTTAACGTTTCTTTTTATCTAAGTCGTCTTTTCCTTTAGGTATTGCTTTTTTCTTTTTCTCTTGGCTCTTTTTATTTTTTGTTAACTCTGGTATATGTACAGAATGTCCGGTTTTCTTTAAATGTTCAAACAATTTATTTTTGCTAGGGAATTCAGATGAACAGGAAACACAGCGATGAGACAAATCATCAATATCCACGACTGAATCCTTTTTATTTTTGTCCCTGCTCTCTTGTTCCTCTTTCTTAGAATCTTTCTTTGCTTTGTCGGCTTTCAGTCTTTCGCTAACACTTGGTTCTTCCACCACTTTGCTTTCATTCTCTGCTTCTTGTTCCTCTTCCTTGTTTCGTTTATTTATCTCTATCTTCCTCTGTTGTAACTTTTTGCGTTGTTTTTTTGATAGCCATATTTCCTCGTTAATGCTCTCCGTGTCGTCATCGCTAGGCAGCGTAGGATTAGGATTCTGAATATTACGCTTCCTCTTCTTCTTTTTTTTCTGACGACTCGCCAATGCGATATCTTCTTCCTGATCAGATATTAATTCGTCTTCGGAAGTTATGTTATCATCTTCATTTTCTATTTTAGATGAAAATGAGATACTTTCACCCATCTCTGGTTCCACGGCCAATGGGACATCTCCATAACCATCTATCTTTTTTTTCTCAGTTGTCGATTGAGGACATCCCGGATTTTCCTCATCATCCGACATCAATTCGGCAGGAGAGACTTTATCGTTATCCTCATTATCATTCTGTCTTGAAGGAGGATTGCTTTGAGGAGGGTTCAACAAGAAATCAGGCATCTGTGAATCTGTTGCTAACTTAGGTCCGTTTAGAGAAACAGATTCTTCTTCCGTGCTCGAGTCGCTTTCCCGAGTACTGTGGAGGTCCTCGTCCTCGTCCTCGTTCTCGTCCTCATTTGGTATGACATATTTGAGCACGCTGACGTTTTCCTTGTGCTTCTTTGAGTTTTCGTGATTTGTGAAGGCTTTGTGCGTCTGAAAAATCTTATCGCAGGCGATGCAATAAAACGCATCTGGATTGCTGTTTCTCGTTGTTACCTTCCTGTCGTCTGTCCCGAACTCCGCCGTTAGATTCGCCTCAATGTTCTTCAGCTCTGCCTCCATGTTCGAGAACTTGGACCATTCAGATTCGGTTTGATCTCGCAACAATTTCTGTCTTTCCAGCAGATGTGCCTTCCTCCGTTCCTCTGCCTTGCGGAAATTCTCACGGGCACGTTCAGCCAGCTTCGCCGCATATGCTTGCACCCGCTTGTCGCGTTTACGGACGAAAGCGACCAGATTCCGCACCTGCTCGTTCCTCTCACGCCTCGCCTTGTCGCGCACTTTCTTGTTCTCCTTCTCGGCGAGCCTGAGAATGCGCCGATTTCGCATTTCGCGTATGTCATATGGATCTAACCAAGCGTATGATCTCTTGGTGCTATAACTTTGCCAGTAGGCATAGAAATCGCCCACCACGTCCTCGTAGGAACTCTGAGAGTCGCCAAAACCAGGAATCTCCTCGTCGGATTCGCTGCCTTTGGCAAACTCGGCGTCCTCCGCCGCTAATTGCTCGAATACGTTTCGGTAGACGGTGTAGAAACCCTTCTCGTCATCTCCATAACCCTTGAAGCACGAGAGGGAGAAGTACGGGAAGAGATTGATGGAGTCATCCTTGTAATCCTCCCCGATGCCACCCTTCAGGATAGCCTCTCGATGATTATCGTACCAAGCACGCTCGTGGGGATCGCTCAGTATCTCCCACGCTTGCTGAACAAGCTGGAACTGTTCCTTGGCTTCATCCGGACTATCGAGATTCTTATCTGGATGCCATTTCAACGCTAGCTTCCTATATGCCTTTTTTATGTCGTCGTCGGAGGCATCTCTTCCGACTCCTAATACTTCATAGTGACACTTCATCGTACTGTTGTATGATTACACACAACCGCTGGACACAATTTCCTTACTTAAACCACAAACCGTACGCTAAAAGAATTTAGATTATTAAACTATGAAATCAAACAGCTTCTATGTAATCTAATGGTGAGTTTGGTTAGAAATGATTTACGAGCTCGTTGCTTCGCACTTCGTTGTGTGAATATATATGATAAAATAAGATCTACGAAAGTAACAAATATTATACGTTATCAGAACGCGTTATTATAAATACAAATAGGAGAGACAATCTACTGTAACTTTTCAAATTCTTAGTAGATTTCCTCGGTATTAACTTTTTTTATCCACCTATCCAATTTTAAATACTATGGACCATATTATTAACCTATATTCTGTCTTCAAATGTAAATCTCTTAAAATGCCGAGTGACGATTGGACTCGGCAAAAACAATCGGGAGGAGAGATAACAGGCGCAGATAACGATCTCGTAAATTATTTCGAACCGAGGTGTAAAGCGTTTCCCGCTTTATTACCCTATTTTAAGGAAAATTTTCGTGTATAAAATACACGTGCCAATCGCGACCACGGTTTTTAATCGTTCATTGATACTTCGAAAGAGGAGCATGCTTACCCGACTTTGAGCTTATCGATCTTATTGTTGATGACGATGCGCGCAGCTGAAGCGCAATAGTAAAATATTCGAAATTGCAATTATCGAAGGTCGTGCGCTCGCAAAATTATACCTCGATGAGGTCTTCATAGAGCCATGCAAATTGCAATGGACTGGTTAAAGCCTCGAGCCTGCACCGGATTGGCCGTGCTGACGAGAGTTCTATATAAGAGAGAAGCGACATAGGTAATCGATGGGTGCATCTGGATGCACCCGATAGGTGCGATATATTGCGATATATCGGAAAAGCCGCCATTTTTATTCCTCTGCATACAGCTTGACGTCAAAGCAGGTTAGAGCAGAGTGATGTGTGGAGCGTAGCTTGGGTGCTCACGGCCATATATTGGAATTGACAGAAAGGTAAAACGACGAGGAACCGAACACCGGCGATTTCCCCCTGCAGAAATGCTGCTGAGCTGCATATATAATATAATAGTTACATATATATATATATATATATATATATATATATATATATATATATAATATATTTATTGATATACTCCATTAATAATCAATATAATTTTGTTATGGAAAAATGCAAGTTTATTAATTTTGTGATTCAATGGTTATTGCAATTATATATTGTAGGCAACGTATACATGTAGCCGAGTGCTAGGAGGTCTGAATAATTTTAACATTTTGTTTTTGTATAAAAAGTGAAGTTTGAAGGAATGAGAGAAAATTGCCCATATATATAATCATATATAAATGTAATAATCGTATAGAAAAGATTTTATATATATATATATATATATGATTATATATAGAATATTATATCCCACACAGCATACTTTATCCTGAAGTGAGGATATCCCAGAGTGATCCGGATGTCCAATAGGGAGTTTGCATGAAAAAAATATTACATTTTTTTTGTTTGTAATTTAAATATACATTATCACAAATTTATTTACAACAAAATTCTTAATTTTTATCAATAGATAAGTATTAAAAAATTAAATGAATTTTAGTAATATTTGAAATTGTCTGTGCTGTAAGAAAACGATTTTGATTGGCTGACAAGTGCATGACATCACATTGCAACAGTCTCAACTAT
>NJRL01001956.1:19216-31754 GCA_003063815.1 Aphaenogaster rudis
GATATTTGCACAGACACTTTACTAAATTGACAAGAAAAGATCATTTAATAACGTAAATATACTTACGGTAATAAAAAATAGAATTTTATCTTTGTTTACCATATGTAAATGTCTCAAAGAAACTGTAACTCATGTCAGTCGCGGAGAGCATAGCGCGAACGCATTAAATAATTTCTAGCATCTTTCAGCTAAAAATAATATGGAAACTGATAACAGCACGCGGGTAGGGACATCTAAGAGTAATAATTTCCATACATTTCATTACATGGCAGCATCTCTGTAAAGAGATATCGACCGTATCCCATTATACCCCGTGGTCCCATTATGACCCACTTTCCCCTATAAAATTAATAAAACTGAATTTTTGGAGAATTGTTTAAATAAGATGGCAAATTTCGCTTTATTGAATCTACTGATATAATATAGACACTAATTGCGATGTAAAAATTAATATTGGAGTGATATTGGATTATTACAGTTTGAAGAGCGGGACTGACTATTGATACCCGTCCTCGAACGTACTTCCTTCCCGGACATAATAATCCGCGGAAGGAGTCTATCGCCAAAAATATTCGTTCAATTGATCCGTTTTGCATTTGAATTTTGTCATTAGCTCAGAGAATTTTCGTTCACCGTGTAATACGGTTTCTTATCTATCTATCTCCCGATTACTGGCATGCGGTTACGCGTTTCGCATGGAAATGTACTGCAAGTGAGCGTGCAAGGACGGCGTCTCTCGTAGGTGCGGACTTGTTTCCAAGCCGCGATGTGCTATATACATATCGAAAATAAAACGCGTTTATTCGATTTTTGTTCGCCGTACCAGAACTAGTCCCGTGCCTTGTCATGCGTGCGTTTCCTCGGTTCTCTTTCTTTGGCGAGCGTCATAAAGAAAAATGTCTAGTCCCTTTCGCTTTCGACTGGTCACTTTGGACGGTTACGTGATCTGATAGGAGGCACTCTATTCGCCAATTTGATTGTGATTTTTGATGTAAACGATTTTAACTTGCCTGACCATTCGTAATATACACGCTCGTGCCTCAAGTTGGTTCAACTCGAACGTTTTGGAATATTTTTCGTCGCATATTCTCTTTGAACGAGTTGATATTGATTTTTTCTCAACAAAAATTACGAGGCAATCATAGCTTTTGAATAATTAACGATTGAATATGACACAGAAAGAACGGTTTTGCTGAAATATTAAAAAATTTGATCAAATACAGGTCTGAAAAATAATTTTGTTAGACCATCAAAAGTAACTAATTGTAAGTAGAACACTCAAGCATGCTGATAATGCCGTAAACAGTTTTAATATTCTAGCAATTATTTAGAGCGTCCTACTTATTGTTAGTTACTGTTGATGGTCTAACAAAATTATTTTCAGATCTGTATCTGGCCAAATTTTTAAACACTTCAGCAAAACCATTCCTTCCGTGAAGGAATTGCAGGCATAAATTACGTTTCGAAAGAGGAAATAGGAGAGAACGAAAGGCCATTTTTCAGTTAATATTAAATGGACATCGCCTCAATAGAATCCCATGATGGGAGCTCTATTATAATGAGCGGTAGCTGAATCCGCTAAGGGACCAACAGGTGTAAGCAAGTGTTAAAGCATGACAAGCCAGACGAGCGACGGCGAAACAATCGGAAATCGTGAGAGGAGCCGAGCGATCGCGCGGAGGGAACCCGGAAGGAACAGGTCCTCTCATCTGCCGCAGGCAGGATCTACGCTAGCCAGGTGAGCACAGGTGAGTATACCCGGCCCAGTGTACGGTCGGCCGTCGGCACGGCAAGAAGCGCGTGTAGAAGCGATAGGCCGAGGAGAGCCCCGAGTGCATTCAACTCGGGGGAATCGCGTATCGTGAATCGCGAATCGCGTGCGACGAGACGAGACGCGACGAGACGCGACGCGAACGGCGACGCGTCCGCAATACTCCGGTGAGGTAGGAAGGATCGAGGACCATGTCTGGGATATATCGCACTGGCGGATACGCATTACTGGTAAGTGAAGTCGATTCGTCATGACTTTTGTCGTCAGCTCGGCTATTTCGACATTAGTCTCGGTCGTGGTGAGCACAGATCCATGAAATACGAACGCGTGCCGCGTGACTTTCACGATGGTTTCTTAACTAGCGTTCTTATACAATTGTAATTTTTTGCATATGCGGAAACACGTTTGTTTATGTCTGGCAGAAACTCAGTTCTACATCTGTAGAACATTCTAAGAGATGAAGGTCTGATTTAGACGGTCTACAATCATTGCGCCAGATTTCAGCATAGAATTGTAATTTTATATGCTACTTCTTTTAATATATGTGTGTACTTTAATATATATTTTATACATGTATATATCTTGATTTTTTAAATATAGCAGTAATATAAAATATATTTACTACATATATATTGCTATTTATGTTTTTATATTTTATATTACGTCCCGTAAAATTATAAATAGAATTCTATCTTGAATTCTAATACGAACTATAGATCCTTTAAAATGGTTTTAAAATAACCGATTTAGTTTTATTAACATTTTAAATACAAATAATTCGGACCACGCTTTATTATTAACTAACTGTAGAATAAACCAATAAATAATTTATTTTAAACTAAAGACCTTTGTCTACTCGTGTAAAGCTTCATTCTCACGCTTCTCACAAATATTTTAAATATGTGTGTATTCTGATTCTTTAAACACTTTCCGATTCTTTAAATACTATAATTCATATTAAATTTTAGGATAGAATTTTATTTATAATTTTTTGTGTATATTTCGACATATATATTTATACTTTAATTTTTATTTCATATGATTTTCGTATTACATTGTAGGAGCGTAACATTATAAAGAAAATTCTAATCCTAATTCTGGCACAAATTATAAATCGTTTAAAGTGGATTTAATATAAAAAATCTAATGGACGTCGTAAGTCCAATTGTCATTTTCTCAAATTGTAATATGCGTGTAGAAGCGGAACGCGTATCAAAAATTACATAGTCAGACACGTTCCATTATATTATCTAAATTACACAAAAAATGCTATAATTAATAATTACATTAAAATTCACGTAAAGTGTAGTTCCTAAATGTATCGAGCGACATTCTGAAATTCTGCACGCGCGCGATTTGTCCGAAAGCAGATTACGGGGCTAGCGGCAAAGTAAAAAAAAAAAAAAATAAAAAGGGGGCGGCAGAGGAGAATAAGATAGGATCCTTATTTCATGATGATCGAGCGTAGAAACGCCCGCCGCTTGAATTTCAACTCGATTGCCGTTCTCGCACCGTTTACAAACAGTCGCAAGGTGGAGTGGACCGAAAGCGCGGGTCAGCGAGCGCTCTCGTTTTGCGAAACTTCTCGAGAAGGTGACGAGGTCAAGGTTCGCCGTCGTCAAAGAAATCCGCGTCCGCAGAAGAGAGCGGAAGGGAACGCATTAAAAAGTAAACGGATCTCAGTGATGCATTTATGTCATTGAAATTTATAGATTATTTAATAATAATTGATGCAGTGGAGCAAAATGAGGGCAAACTAATTTCTTATTTAAAAATGAAGTCCTACTTTAAGCGATCTACATTTCGTATCAAATTTCTAGACAGATTTCTGGATAGAATTCTACTTATAATTTTATATATCGTGCATATATATATATATATATATATATTATATCTTCTTCTGATTCTTTTTTTGGTTTTCGTATTAGAGAACACATAAAGTTATATAAATATAAAATTTTATCCTGAATTTTGACATAAATTATAATTGTTTAAAGTGGGCTTAAACAAAAAAAAAAACAAAATGTACTAGAGTATTTTATTTTTAATTTGAATGTATTTATAAGGGACAATTAATCGTTTTCTTGAAATTACGAATGGATATAACACGAGTGCCACTTTACTTTCCATAAAATGCGCTAAACTTATTGTTAGTTATAAAAATAATTGCATAAAAACAAAAATACTATAACGCTATGATATGCATACTGCGCTAAATTTAATGTTATAATTATTATACTGTTTAACAAAGGTGCAAATGTGTGCACAAAAAATTTTACAATTTTATATAGTCAAAAGTCCATATTATAATCTTACATAAACAAATTAGCGGGCAAGTATGCTTTTTATCTATAGTTTAAGTTAACGTTTCGATAAGTATTTATCAATTTTTAAGCATCAGTTTTAAAAGTTAAGATAGACGAAAATATGTCCCTAGGAAGCTATAAAGCATAATATTACGTTTAGTTTATCTTAAAGTAGCAAATCTATGGCTACGATTTGAAGTTGCAAGGAACAAAGCGATAAATTGTTATCGCTCGGTACTGTACGACTTCCTTCTCTGTTACACTCATCTCTAACATACAAACTTTGAATCAAGATAACGGGTCAAATGGCAATATAGACGGATAGTTCACAAGTTAAATTCACGAGATAGAAATAATACAAAGTTTTATATTTTTATTTGTGGCAACGTTGTGGCAGTTTTTACGATAATGAATTTTTACAATTTTGTACAAAATATCGAGTAAATAATATAATCACTGAGACGATTTTCTATGAGAAAACGAATGAAATAATCTTTTTTGATTGCACGGAAAGAATGGTTTTGCTGAAATATTAAAAAATTTGGCCAGATACAGATCTGAAAATAATTTTGTTAGACCACCAAAAGTAACTATGTAGGACATTCAAGCATGATGATAATACTGTAAGAAGTTTTAATATTCTAGCAATTATTTTGGACGTTCTACACATAATTATTTTGATGATCCAACAAAATTATTTTCAGATCTATATCTGGCCAAATTTTTAAATATTTCAGCAAAATCATTCTTTCCGTGTTTACGCTATTGCCGAAAGAAATAATTCTGTACATAGCATGCCGATTGATTATGTATTGCATGCCTATTTCAGACGTTTATTATAAATAATTGCATAATATCGCCCTCCGGATGCGGAACCGTTAACAAAACCGACGATATTTAGTTTTGTTTGGAGTGTAACGCCGTTCTAAGTGCTTGTTCGATACAGGCTCGCGTGTTTGCTCGCGGGATTCTAACATCTTGTTAGAGAAACTTGGGATGGCATATGTTTATCTAAACTTCTGCGCGCACCGTAACATTATGTCTCCTCGCGAAAGGACTTATTACGTGCACGGGTTAAACGGTACTACCGGTGCAACCAGCGGCAATTACCGAGCCACTCGGTTAGCCTTGCTAAGACGTCGCAATACAGGCCAGCCAGCGCGATTACTTGATATCCGCATGAAAGACCGGAATTCAACACGGTTATCAGGACGCGCATCGCTAATGCGCGTTAGGAATATCGTAAGCAAGTTGTCGCAAGCGCCAACCTACTCGGAGAGAAGGGGCGGATATTAACTTCGGTTAACCCCGGAGTGCTAACTACAATTTAAGCTGACGCAACAAACTGATATGTGAAAGAGAGAGAGAGAGAGAGGAGGGGGGACCAATATATGTATAATTATTATCTATAATTATATGTATAATTATATATGTATAATTATTAACTTCAGCTTAGCCAAGAAGTGAACTTGGTTTACAATTTTCTTTAGCTCACTCATTCACCCCTTTCACATACCTCATTATTCTTATTTCTTAACTAAACACTTTCGCTCTCTTACTATTCCGCCTGATCTGTATAATATCATTCTCCTCCTGTATACATGATCTTTCTGATCGTATCTCTGACTGCTATAATTCTTCACCTTATTTACTTTCCTTCACCTCATTCTACTCCTTTATCTTCTTTCTAATATTCTCCCTCTCTCTCCATAATTTCCTTAACACATTTCCTTTTACCTTGTCAAGTTCATCCATCCTATACTCTTTCCCATATTTCTTTTTTATTCCTACTTAGGAGAGAGACCAATATAATATATTACATATGTACATTCAGGTGCAGTGATATCGATTTAATGGTAATTGATACCCGCGAGAATTCTTGCGGGAGTTGCGGTTAACGTTAACAATTCTGGAATAGCTATCGACACTCTGGCCGACGTAAGTATCGGCTCGAGAGCTACTGCAGCTCGCCATCGCCGGCGGTCGCATTTCGATCGAATTTTTCGTCGCTTGCACTAATTGCGTAATTCCATTGCAACCGACCGGGTCCCGGGCACCGATGGAAATTGTGTGGTAGCGGCCGATCTGGATCCCGTCCTAACTCTACCTAGTGCGCGTGTAAGCGGGTATTTCGCTCCCGTGGCATTCTCTGCGAAAGGGCACGTGGAAATTCACACGCGGCGCGTTCTTCGCACCTGCCGTGCAAAGTGGTGCGAAGTGGTATCCGAAAAGCATGATCCGCGCAGCATTTAGGGGATCCGGAATTTTTTATTAACCCGTTGAGTGCCCCATCGGTGGCCCACATTGGACTTTCTGTTCGGGCCGTTTGCGCATATTGTACGTTACCTCTTTTTCTTAATAATAATTACACTATAAATAATGACTATAAATAATAATGACTAAACTTTTGTAGTCATAAATATTATAATATATATCTATATTATATATAAATATTATAATATATCCAGAAACTTTAATTTTCCTAAATCGCCAGTAAATAATTAACATATAATAGATTGTAAGACGACTTGACTGGCCATAGATGGTATTCTATTTATTACTACGTATCAACCATACGGATTGTGGTCCTCTACGAGTATTAAATTTTATAAATATGAAAGAAAGCCCCTATCGGTCACGGCGGATCTTGGTGCCTAATAATAATTATTTTGTGAATATTCCTGCTCATGCGAACTGCGCGCTGCATATTCGTCGGTCTTGAAACACAGTCCTTACATGAAGCCGGAATAATTAATTCACATATTAAGTTGACGAGCAATTTAATTTTTGATGCTTACTAGCATCTATAAGATCCTCCCATCCCCCCATTCCCCGAAAAAACTGTAAAGAACTTATTGTGAAAAATAACACCTCAACCAGGATTCGATAGGGGCTTTCTTTCATATTTATATTTGTTTAATATCATCGGTCTTATTCTTAATATCATTTATTAAATTTTAATAATAATAATGCTAACGCATCTATTAGATTCTCCCCCCTCCCCCAACACCCTCCCATCACGAAAACTTTTAAAAAATTTGTTGCGAAAAATATTACCTCAGCCAGGATTATAATATATATCTATATAAAAATATACATATAATAAATAGGGTAACGTGGGTCATCAGTGGCCCACGCGGCGTGAATGGAAAGTCACGTGAAATTAGTGCGGCACTTAACGTGTTAAATTGCCGAGTCTTGCGATATCACTCATTTTTACACATCTGTTACGATGTAATTGATGTTATTCGGTCTTTTAATTTCACAATATCTTTTCTCTAAATTACTAATGTGTCTTTTCCTTTTGAAATTTCTTTAGAATTTACTTATTTGATCTTAAATTGACAGAAATTTGTTTAATTTTTTATATTACTTGGTTTAATGTTCATTTACAAATCTCGTGGGAAAAATTGATTTGGTTAATATTTTGACAACACATTGGTGTCAAGCGAAATTATGCAGGATCTCCCAGTGCATTGCTGTACGGTGTACTTAATGCCTGCAGGAACTCGGTCATCGTAGTGCCAGCTGACATGAGTGTTGACCCTACGACTCCATATATGGGTTTGTGAGACCCGGCGAAAATTTCAAGTCGTCAGCATTCTTGGAAAGTTGTTCTTGTTTAAACGTTTTACATATTGCAATTTAGCAGAATGATTTAAATTCTGGTTTTATAATCATATACTAGTTGCTGTCAAGTTACCGAAACCAAAAAATTGTCATTTTACAATAAATATCATTGAGCCACGTAACTAATCAAATTTTCGATTTTTTATAATGCTAATTTTTTAAAATACAAATATATATTTTCTTTTTGTATTATGTGCTAATGTGAAAATAATAGGCTTTTTTTCTCCTCTGTCTGCTCATTACAAAATAACAGCTATTTAGTTTCAGCAACTTCTTGATTGTCATCTTGCATGTATATTTATACACTTGCACTGTAGTAATAATTGAAATATGTATTCTATATATATAGTGTTTAAAGTTTAATTTATCGAACAATAAATAATTAATTAGGAAAGGCTCTAAAAATAAAATCAAGGAAATAAAAGCCAATAAGAGCTAACGCAAGATATAAGTACGTAAAAATAAATATTAAGAGCGTTACATCAAAGTATACATTTCGATTCACGAATTCTAGTCCTCTTCAGTACAAAGTCACAATCAATTACACAGTGATCAAAAGTTAAAAACATTTGTATGATCTAAGTCCAAATTTTACTTGATGTTAAATCAAAGCCGAGATGTTGTCAAAAGAAACATTAAAGATAAGAAATGCATGATCCAAACTAGCGTTCAATCTATCAAGAAGCAAACAATGCGATTAATTTATCGAATCTCTCCACTTTTTCGCGAATAAAGACGGATTGCGTATTATTATTAATCATTATTCATCAAACGGCTACCATCCACGTATCCGGTTGGTCGCAGCGCGGGATTTCCAGGATGCGATATCCGTATTGTTTGCGCCTGGCGCTCGAGATACCTACCGAATCGAGTGCATCGCTGAAGCTCCGTCCCGCTAAACCTGGCGAAATCCTTCATTAGTCCGAGCGATGATCCGCTCGAGCGTGTCTTTTCTCGCGGCGGCGTATTCGCCGGAGACCGCTCGAGCGTGACGCGCGACGGTCCAGCATCGCGGTCCACTACCATGGTCCAATGGTCTTCAGTAGTTTCTTATCCGCTGCGTTCACGTCTTCCTGAATATTCCTAAACGGCAGACGCGGAAACCGGATCGAGAGCCAATATACTGGAATCTAGCGTAGATGAATCTGGAGTGATGTCTGATCGCTGCCGCAAAGTTTCAGGCTAAACGGAGTAGAACGGTCGTATAACTCTAAGTATCTAAGAGACGAAGTCCGTTTATATCCGCTGAAGTTATTATTTAAGGAGATCAGATTGAAGTTTGTGTTCTCCTGTTCCATTTCTCTTCCTCGCGGCGAGTTTGCATAATTCACGTGGGCATGTTCGGAAATCGAAATGTCAGATAATAGAAAGCCGATGTAATATGGACCGTACAATGTACCTGTATTGTGGTATTATTAAATGAAATGTTATTAAAATACGCGCGTATACTGCCCAGGTAGCAAAAGGAAGCGCAATCAGTAGATGAATAATATTTTTAAATTTTTCGTGCACGGTAAAGTAAACAAAGACTCTACCCGTTTCTCTACGTTGTGTGTATATGACAAAGTTTCTTTAATTCTTCTACGATAAGTGTATCAATAATTTCCCTCTCAAAGTACACTACATGCATCCTACAGTATACGACTTTTTAGAGTTTCATGTTTTTATTTCGATTAGGAATATATAAATCCGATAGCCGTATGTATATAATTTCTAACACCTGCAGGAAACAATAAAGGTTAGCTACATTTTTACTAATATAAGGTAACTAAGGCAATCGAGAAACAGTATTCGGACTCAATTTAGATATTGTAGGAGCAAACAAGCTTTCTCATCAAAGATCTTTTTTACTTTGTTACTGTTAATTACTACTTGCTAACACTGAGGAACGTAGGGAGACCGATTGTAGCTTTCTCAGTTGATGGAATGTGGAATGCTTGTTGCATTCTTCTCCGTTACCTGGGACTGTTTGTCTATATTTTTATCTTCTCAAAAACTGAAACTTGGAGACTAAGGCCGGTATTCATAGTCGATCCTTATATTTAAAGCGGTGTCTACAATGAGATTTTAAGTCGTAAGATTTCACATATCGACCAATCACAATCAAAATTGCGGTCGTACTTTTAGAATGCTCAACTGTGATTGGTCGATATGTTAAGTCTTACGACTTAAAATCTCATTGTAGACACCGCTTACGATCATCTTAAGTCGAGTCTTAGGTGGTCTTAAGATTCCGCTCAGCCAACGAAATAGCTGTATACCATCTTGAGATCGTGCTTAAGACGATCTTAAATATAAGAACCGACTATGAATACCATCCTAAAATTATACATTTCGATAAAAATAACACATTTCTTGCTAGGGGATTCTCTTATTTAAAAGATAAGCAATTTTGGCAATAAGTAGCACGGAAGATTTCCTGTATGGAAAGCAAATACGCTTGGTAATCTCTCATGCGTTTATCTCGCTTTCGATGAAATAGATAACTCGTTGCTTCCGGATCTAATTTTGCTCTCCATGGAACAGTTGTGTAATTGGTCAGAATAGTATTGTTTACCGTGCGCGCGTGTGCTCTCCTGCGATAGTAACAATCTATCGAGCCATCGGATCTTCGTTAAGTATAAGACGAAGTGGGATAGAATAAGTAGCTCTCACGTCTTTTGGTACGTTTATTTCATTTTCGAGCGACGCGACCCGAGTTATCGTCCTTGGATACGACCGCCATTTCGGAATAAGGTGTAATCAGCCGCGACGGATAATACCTCCTTGATCCGACGCCGCTATGAACGGAGAGAGCGTCCCCTTGAACTTTGAGGCGAGAGGAAAGTTCGTCGCGTCGGATAAAGTGAAAAATCGACGCGGATCAGTGCGAGGCACTTTCGTCGATGCTTTCGATTGATTTTAAAGTGCGCGAGTCGTCGCCGTCCGAGAAAAGCGCCGACATTGTCCGGCGCAGCAGGCACCTCACGATTTATCGTAAATCGCGAGAAAGAAAAATAGTATTCCCGCCTTGCGCGGCGGCCCGCTTTTCACACATTCCGGAGTCAGCGGCTGAGAAGAATATATTTACGAATAATGATTCCCCGAACCTACATTGCTAAATGTATCCACGCGAATAACAATTATTACGTGTGAAAATTTTTTCTTTGTTCTTTAACGATTAAATATTTACTAAAAATTATGAAATTGCGATTCTTAAGTAACGATTATGGATGTAATCGTCTCTCTCAATTCGCAGATGTGTAATCGTGAATGCCTAGAATTTTTCGTGTCATTTGTCGCAAGCTTTCTATCTCCAACGTCAAATATCTTTGTAACTCCTTATGCTCGAATATCGCAAATCCGTCGAAGTCAGGTCCATTTGAAATTCAATGAGGGATAATCTCTCGCCATGTGCTCGCACGTAATTTAACTTTCGGAGAGCTCTTTATTTACAATCGATCATAACTTAGGGAATATTGGCTCCTCGATATTTCTGTTAAGGAAGGATCTCCCCGAATTGATCGAGGAATCATAAGAGGCGGCATAGGTAGGTCTGGGACATTTCGTATAGGTATATAATTGACGCTCACATTGGAAACACTCGCGGCGATTTGCAGCCCTCGCTCTCTGGCACAGGACGGAATTCTCTTAAATACTGACTCGCGCGCGGCCTGTCCGCTGCAGTTCCAACCCCGGGAGCTGTAAAGGTCGGCAGAAACCGATGCGGCATGTGCGATGCAGTCGCGCGATCGATTATTTCGACAGCTGTAAAACAATCGGCGTTCCGCGTCGGCCTAAGTCATTAGGAAACGCTTTATCGTAAACCGGGCCAAGGCTGAGACGCAAAATACGATGGCGCTTCCAGCATTTGGTGACTGCGCGAATCTCGAGAGAAATGGAATACTTGACCGTACAATACGCGAATAACAAGCGTATACCGTGCAATATGTCACGCAGAACGTTGCACCATAAAACGGCCCGGCGATGACAGGTTTGCCATTTATATAAATGGAGAATACTCCACGTCAATGACACAATTCACGTGCGATACCTACGTAATTTTGTTACTTGACGATTGCTTCTGGCTTTAGATATTTCCTTTCACTTTTACATCCTGTAAAGTTTGGACTGGATGGCAGCATTTTCTCTCTCTCCTCCGCCCCCTCCCTCTCTCTCGTATGCATATACAATCGGCAATTGCAAATAATCTTTCCACCCAAACTGTTTGCTCCCGCCGATCGCTTGCAAAGTCGTAAAAACGACGGCGAAGGGCAAGGAGTGCGAAGATACGGAAAAAACAAAGTGGGAAAAGTCGCCTTTAGACGAGACGGCGCCGACGGTTATTATCTTTTCCCCATACGACAAACAAGTTGTGCAGCGTAACGGTCCAGAAACGCAATAAGAGGAACGAAAACATTCGGCGAAATTCGCATTTAACCGAGTACAAGTGTGAATGGAGAAGAACTTTTAATCCGCGAGCTAGTTCGGCGATATTCCCTTGATACCGATTATCATTAATTTTGTAACGTGACAGACTAGGGAATTAGCGGCTGGAGGTGAACTGAACGAAAGTACCGCCAGACTTTCTTGTCTTTTGGCACGCTCGATAATGTTATGCAAATGTCAATGTGGTGAAACTGTTCTGCCACCACTTGCGAAAAAGCTCATTATGCGAGCAGATAAATTCTATGGTCCGTCACGGTGAAATCTGTGTTATTATCTGGATTCGCGATTGCGCTATTGCGCTTGTTGTGCTGGCTGATTGATCTTCTCATACTTTACGAGATACGTCTCACATCGTGCTATATCCAATTGAAAGTAAAGCAGCCAATTATATAGCACTTTTAAC
>NJRL01001957.1:15208-31712 GCA_003063815.1 Aphaenogaster rudis
ATCTTCGATTAATTTTGCTTATGTTAATCGTTAATTGAATAGTCTTCAATTGAATTCGCCCATATCAATCGTCAATTAAACGGCTTTCGATTAACACCGCTTGAATCAATCGTCCATCGAAGAGACTCGATTGAATTTATTCATATCAATTCTCAATCGATTGGTTCTTAATTAAATTATTTATAATATTTATTAATTAAATTAATAGAATTATATTTATCTACATTAATTTTTTAATTCAAAAAATGTAATTGATTATATTGCCAACCCTGGTATTCATATTGGTAACAAACATAAAAGAAGTAATAATAAAAAAGGATTATCAACTAAATATTAGTTGCTTTTTTATATAGTCTTTCTTCATTATTACAGTTAAATGTGGCAATATTTTTCTTCAAAGATAGAATGCTCTCAAAAAA
This sequence comes from Aphaenogaster rudis, assembly GCA_003063815.1. Taxonomy (NCBI): domain Eukaryota; kingdom Metazoa; phylum Arthropoda; class Insecta; order Hymenoptera; family Formicidae; genus Aphaenogaster; species Aphaenogaster rudis. The sequence goes on from NJRL01001957.1 coordinate 15,628, forward strand.
GATTATTTTTGTTTTGTGATTACGTTAATTTATGTCAATTTATATAATGTACTATTAAATATAAAGCATAAAATAAAAATTTTTACGAAAATTAACGGTTTGCTGCTATTTTCTTTGAAAATATTTACTATTTTATAGTAGCAACCGCACCAATATGCCAATACTTTTGTCTAGCACTGTATAATATTACTCGGATAATACATTGGTTCTACTATATTTCAATACTGTATTTCAATTGGTTCTATTGTACTATGACTTTAATCAATCTATGTTTCTCTGTCGATTGATAGTGAATTTGTGCTTGAAGTATTAAAAGAATTTTTAACCTTGATTTTTAGCGACATTAGCATTTTTCTTTGGACGTCCTCTAGGCCGGCCAGTTTTCTGAGTTAAATAACCCGGATTAAACATCGCAGGCATTTTCTGAAAACACCTATTCACTGGTGTTATCAACATATTGTCTATGGGTGGCCATGGTGTTGTGGGTGTTGTTTGAAATACCATGGACTGACAAATCGTATGTAAATCAAAGACATTTTTCCTGAAAAGTATTTCCGAATATGTATTTCTTTGCCAGTGAAAAAAAATCTGTATACAGATGGTTAGGAAGATATGTTAATTATATTTACCTATGTTGGGTACATTCAGTTTCTTTATAAACGCAAGCAAATGGTCCGTTCTGTGAGACATATCGCATAATATATTGGCCAGGAGTCAAAGATGATAATCCTTCGATTATATTATGCAAAATACTTAGAGAGTCTTCTACCTTGACATTATAAAGACGTTTTATTTGATTGCCCAGTGAGTTTGTTGTAAGCCTTTCTATTTGTATTATTTCTGAAGTATCAGCTGCTATCCTAACTGTAGTACAAAATATTTAGATATAGAATTATCAGAGATATAAAATTATCAGAGTGGTTCTGTATAGGAGCGATCAATTTATAGTTGACAAGTCTCGGATTCGATCTCGATTTTCATCTCATATATGCCTTATATATAGCGAATTTGGTTGGACGTACTAGTGCGCACTGGTGCACATTAAAGTCGTTGTACAAGGCTGATTAAAAAAATTAAATCTTTTTGAGTGAAAGAATATAAGGTTATTGTAGTAATGAGATTATATTCCGTTTCGAGAATAAAAAATTAATATGTACAATATATATACAGAGTGTTTCGTTTTAAATGATACAGTCGATTTTCTCCGAAACTATCGATGATACAAAAAAATGTTTCAGATAAAAGTTGAGCGATTTCGAGGGGGACATCTTATGATGGACACATGTTTTTTCTAGGTGGAGATGTTCCTGAAATTTTAAGGTGACCTTTGTTTTTTTAAATGGAATCATATGATTTTCTTTATATATTATAGTTCTTCTAGTTATTTGGCATATAAAAGTATTAAGTTATCAAAAAATGAATAGTTTACAAGATATTTTATATTTCATGTTAAAATATGCCAGAATAAAATATAAAATATCTCCTAAACTATTGATTTTTTGATAGCTTTACCTTAATACTTTTATATACCAAATAACTAGAGAAATTATATAAAGAAAATCATATGATTCCATTTAAAAAAACAAAGGTCACCTTAAAATCTCAGGAACACCTCCACTTAGAAAAAACATGTGTCCATCATAAGATGTCCCCCTCGAAACCGTTCAACTTTTATTAAAAACATTTTTTTGTGTCATAGATAGTTTCGGAGAAAATCGACTGTATTATTTAAAACGAAACACTCTGTATATACAGAGTGTCACAAAATTCATAATTAACCTTTGAGAGAGTGAAAGAGGGTAAAATTCTAAGACGAAAGTTCCTGTGTCACTTTTCTCTCCGGTCATTATTCACTAAGTTATTTAACAATTAAGTCAACCAATCCCGTGCGTGTTGCAGCGCAATATTATTTGATCAAATTGATCAAATGATCGAATGATGAGGGGAGCATACGAAATGAAATCGAAGCACATGATTCATTGTTGCTTTCGAGATGTCGGTCGCTTTTGCGAGCTTACTTCAGCTCGTTGTCAGCTCTTCCTCCACTCGAGCCAGAATATTTCCTCTGTTCCTGGATCTCTGATATCTTGTGGCCCCCCCCCCCCTCTCCCGGTACCCATAAATATTAGGCGATTTTCAGTTTGCATTTCTCTCACTTCAGTCTCCCACTCCCCTTATCATTCGATCATTCGATTAATATGATCAAATAATGCTACGCTGCAGCGCGCACAAGATTGGTCGACTTAATTGTTAAATAACTCAGTGAATAATGACTGGAGAGAAAAGTGACAAAGAGAGAAACTTCCGTCTCAAAATTTTATCCCCTCAAAGGTTAATTATATATATATATATATACATACACAACATAATCAGTTACATTTATAAAACAATACCTCTAGCTAACGATGTCTCTGGTCTAAATTTTAATGATGCCCACTGGTGCAAGCCTTCCTCCAATGTTACAGCTTCAGCTCCAATTCCTACCTGATGCTCCATCTTTGGCGCTAATATTAAAGACTGCGATTCTTTGTTTAATAACATCTGGCAAAGACAGATTTTATATTTTATAATTCAATATTGGTTATTAATAAGAACAGTATGAGATATATTCTTACCTCAATACCATCCGACTTTGTACGAACCAACATTTTATATTCCTTCACGCCATGTTTTACTCGATCATGATCTGAATGATCCATTGGCCCTATTGTGAAAAAATTATATGATACATTTTGTCCATTTTCTATTTTAGAATCCGTTTCCGTTTTAGTTGTGCCACTTGCTAGATTATCCGATTTCTCCGAATTGTCTGTATCTGATAAATACAAAGCTTCTTCATAGTCCTTAAGATAATCATTAGATGAATCACTATAGTTGCCCGAGTCTGGGTTTGCAGCATTCTCAGGTTTATCTTCTTTCTTACATTTTGTTCTTAAAATATTCGTCATGACATAAGGAATTTGATTTTTATGCAATATTACGTTTTATGATTCATTATACTCACTTTTCTGGCGATTCATTTTTAACATCACAGAAATAGTATCTAAGGATGTATTTATATATCCAGGTATTCTTTTCCGGTATAGTGGCGATGGCGGGCGGTAATTTTTTATCGATGTAAACAATATTCTTTCCATCATGCGATTTCACGACCACTGGTATGGTCCACGAATTTGAATGACTCGGATCTATGTTGTTTAATAGGCACTTGAGACCGCTAGACGAGATAACCAAGTCTGCACCAGCTACCATCGCGAGATTCTCGCAATGTATATCTTCACTCACAGGTAATCTGAAATGTTGCATCACTTTGTCAGGTGCGACGCACGGGTATCTTTCAAACAACATTTCGGGAGTTATATATAACATATGTCGTCGATCGAGTTTCGGCAATGTCACCTCTGAAAAGGATCCCTGAAAATGATTAAATATACATATTCAAATTAAATACGTCAGATAAATATCAGTCACATTAATAACTTACCTGTCGTAAACAAGACATGAATTTTACTTTAATATTTTTAGTTTTATAATTGATCTGTTGTACAGAAAGTGGTATATTTATAGATTCAACATAATATCTAGGTAACTTCTTAAACCTCTGCATCTTTGTCTTCCATTTTATTGCCACATATTTATTACATTTGATTGACCAGTTGTAAGTGTCATTCCATTTCTCCTTTATAAATTCTAAAAATTCTTTCTGTTCTTCAGATATTGTCTTTTGCAATGTCTGGAAAAAGTTAATCCTAATTTCAATATATAAATCAAAAAGTAAATTGTTGCTCTTAAATAAAAGTAAATTTAAACGGTGTATTTTCGTTTTTTTCTTAATTATTCCAAAAGAATATTAGACAGAACTTAAAAATGCTCAATATCGATTCACCATGTATGTTTGCAACTCTGTTCTCTCTTCTTCATTCAAGGTCTTTCGTTCCTCGTTAAATGATTTCAATAAAACACGAAGGCACATAGCATGTTGAGCCTTGTCCAAATGGGACCTTCTAGGAAAGTGAAACGATAACCTTCTTATGCCAGGTACATAAGACTTCTCTTGTCCTATCATACAAGAGTTATCCGCATTCTTGACTTTTTCCTGATCCTCGTCTTCCATGAAAGGCTCGCCATCTTCGCGAAGGTATTTTTCAATCAGTTCTACATTGACATCAGCGTATTCGCTTTCAATATCTTCAAACGGATTTGTGAAGCAATCGTTCATAATTCTATACATTGCACTTTCGCGCTCCATTCTTTCGTCTCTGATGAATACATTGTCTATCATGTCCTCCAACGCAGGATGCCTACAACAATGCGACAATATTACAATCAATAGTGATATATAAGAAGATTTGTACTAACTACAATAGATAAATAAAAAGAATTTAATATAAATCTTTCTACAAATTATAAAATGCAAGATGTATCGCGTCGAACGGACAAAGCACGTGTTTGTGAGGCACGTGTTACAATCGTTTGATAATCATAAAAGAAAAAATTGTACTGAAATCGTACAAATCGTATGATAAATAGAAATTGCAAAATCCAATTAATTCTGTATGCTGCGACACTTGCATGAAAACATTTCATGAAATCGTTACACATACCAGCTGAGATTCTGAAATCGCTCCATGTTCAAACGATACTGTTCTTACAGTAACAGGACTACTCATATTCCAAAACACGTTTTCGTTTGATAAAGTCACGGTATCGATCTAAAAACAAATACGCCTGTTCATGCTGCTTGACCCTTTTTCTCAGAACTTCACTTTCTCTCTCTGTGCAACGCCCGAATATATTTCAAGCAACACGAATAAATCTAATAACGAACTGCCCGAAATATTTTACTGAATTTATAGACTAGATAGTTCTCTGTATTCTCTCTATCGTTCTTCGCGTTTTCCTCGTCTGCTTCCCCTTTCGCGCGCACATGTGTTTATTGCTCTGAGTGCAGAAAGAGCAGGTGATTCGTTTTTTTGCAGTTTTTTTGGCCTCATCATTCTTCTTCTTTTTTTCTCCACGGCTAAATGTATATCTATCTCATTTTAAGTACAGAAAGTGTGACGTAGTGCGAGCACAAAGAACAGAACGCCCATGAAAGTGTAGGAAGGTGCAAGCAAAGCTGCACTTGCAAGTCAAAACTTGTCTTCTGTCAGCTGAATAAATAATAATATATTTCTCTCTGAAAAATCTTTGTTTACTTTGTTAGACAGCCGCGCCGTGAGAGTTGTTTTCATTGAAAATCGATGGTTTAAAATCCGTAGTTGTCTCTTGTCTCACAAGGTCGGTGGAGTTACGTCAAACGCGGCTGAAACAATCATTTTGGCAAAATGAATTTCGGAAGGGTGGCTAATGTTAATATTTTTCGCAAAGTTCAACAGCTCGGTAAGTCTCTCACGCAAGTCTCTGACAGTTTCGACTGTACGCTTGCTTTGTTGCGCCGAGCTGAACAAAATATTCGGTACATAACCTCAAAATGCGTTTACATAATCTTTCGATAAACTTATCGTGCATTAAATTTCAACTGAGTGTTTTAATTTAAATTTCTTTGAGTGTTTTAATAAAATTTTGTATATTGTTCAACGTTTTATTTACTATTTATTTTATTCATTTTTTTATTTTATATTTATATTATTTATTATTTATTTAACATGTTTTGTATTAATGCATTTTTATATCGTTATTTTATTTTATTGTTGTGGAAGCAAAATTATGGCAATCGGCGATTCTGTTGCAGAGACGTTGATTAAGCCTGGTGGTTTACTTGCGCGAAGTTGTAATCCAACACAATTTCCCAAGTCCACGTCGAGTCTCGCGAATCTGAGCCGCCCTGTGATTCCTAATGCGAGCAATTATTCCAAATGCCATATTCTATCCAAGGTTGGCAGTTTTTGAACTTTTATTTCACTTTTATTTCTATCATTTATTCCTATTTTCTAAGAAAAATGGGAATAAGTATGTATGTTTGAAGAAATGTACTTCACTTTGTTGTACCCCAGCTATCTGCACAATCGACGGTCAGCATGACCCAAACTCGTGCGGCAAGCGCTCATGGCGATCATGTACGTTTGTGGATGATAGAGAGAATGGTATCCGCATCCTTCCTGGCGATAATACCTGCGGCCCTGATCTTGGAACATAAACTTATCGATATACTACTGGCAGCTGCCGTTGTTATGCATACGCATTGGTAATTGATATTCTCTGACAGTTTAAGGATTTATTGGATCTATCTTCAAAATAGTACAAAGGCGATAAAAATTTGTGAGATTGTTCTTTTGGTCTTCCTGATGTGTTGCAAAAATTTTTAAACGAATCCACTAAACGGTTGCTGAGTTATAACGATTTTAATTTTCACTGATTTTACACTCTCTCTCTCTCTCTCCCCCCCTCTCACTCTCATGGAAAGAAACGATTTTGACGGATAAAACAGCTGAAAAAATATTGAAGAAATAGTACCAATGTTTTCAATTTTTTTGTACATCTAATATACAGTTAGATGAAAATATTTGCCAAGTTTCAGTTGTTTTCACTACACCGTTTTGAAGGAATAAATTATAACTTGAGAAAATTGGCATTTTCACTGTCAAAAGTTCAGGCTCATAAATAAAAAAACCGCAAATAATGCTGGAAATACCTTTCTAGGAGTAAAAATAAGATTCCAACTATCGAGTTCCTTATATCTAGATTTACTATGCGTAAGGCGTAGATATTCAAGTATTTCAAATTTCATGCACTTTTGTCTAAGATTGCATCTCCGATACATCCTTAATATGTTCTTTTTTCTAATTTAATTTCTCATAAATCTCTTGTATTATGGAAAAAAAATACATTTAAAAGAATTATTTTGTTACACAGGGGACTGGAAGCTATCGTTCTTGATTACGCACGGCCCATCGTGGTGGGTACATTAGTTCCAAAAGTAGCGTTTTTCATGCTGAATCTACTTTCTGCCGCCACTCTCGCCGGCCTGCTTGTACTTATCTATAACGGCCCTGGTCTTACGAAAGTCATTAAAAATGGCTGGGCAATAGGTAAAGATGGACAGAAAGAGAATTAAATATTATTGCTACAACGGAAGCAGTTGTTTGTGTTATATATGAAGAACTTTTTAAGATGGTAGCCTGTAAATTATTCCGGAATAAATTATTTACTTATTCAACATCGCCTTCCTCCTTATGCTATCTAACTTTTCATATGCGAACTTACAAGTTGAATGAATGTCTTATTTAAAGGATTATAATTTATAGTACATATATTTGCGACAAACAGAGAGATATAATTGATGCCATCAACATTTATGCTACAAATCAATGATAACAAACAATATTTTTTTCATTATTGTCATTACACGCATAATAAATGTACAACAGACAATTCCGACAGATCAACAGGTGAGTCAAGTGAGATTTAAATGCCAGCAGAAGTAGCGGCCTTGTCTATGAAGGTTGCCAGTTTCACATCCCTCTGTGACAAACCATTCACGTCATGAGACGACAGAGTAATATTTACTTTATTGTAAACATTGAACCATTCGGGATGGTGGTCCATCTTCTCGGCTTGTAAAGCTACTCTCGTCATAAATCCGAAAGCCTAGAAATTGAAACGCTTCGTCAGATAGCTGAACAATGAGCTCATAACTGTTGCAAACATCAATATTCATACGACATACATCATTGAAGTTTTTGAACACGAACTCCTTATAGATCGCATCCCTGTTTGCTTGGACAGTCCATCCCGTCGACAGCAACGGGCTCAAGTTCTGGTCTCTTTCTTCCGAAGTTAGTTTACTCTGATAAGAATCAATAGACTTCCATAAATTATCATATAATCTATCCTTTTATATAATTACAACGAAACATAATTTGACTAATATATTTTTGTTCATTATTCGCAACATATAGTAGTGTTTTTACAATCTTTATCAATATTAATCAGTATTAATATCATTCAGAATGTATGCAAGTGTGACAAGATTTGTGTAACAAGTGGCTGACCGTCACCATATCACTTTCACCACGGACTCGCCCAACACGAGTTTGTACGTTTTAATTAATATGCGCTTTTTAATTCGATCGAAATTCTTTTTGGTCTAAGCAATCTGCGAACTCGCGGCAAATCCGACGAAGGGCTTACCATCTTGGATTTTCTCGAGATAGCGGCGGATAAATCTCTGCGGTCCAGAATGCGCGATATGCACTTTCGAACGTGATCCCCTCCACTCGCTCGCCTGGTCAATACAGCTATCATGTTATGTCGAAAGCTCGTTCTTTCTGTTCAGCTTTAAGACACTGGATTTCTCGCCGTATCGCGATATCGTAATCATGCAGCAAACGTGATAAACCGCTCGTTTTTTGGAGCGCGTTAGGAAAGACGAAGTAATTTCTAAACGATTCCCTAACCTCTTGTTTCATTCAGATCCTGCTGTACCGATTCCACATCAAGGTCAAGGATAAGTCAAATATTGATACATACTTGATAAGAATGCACTAATACGAATAATTCAGAAAAAAGAATCATTTCTCGGATATTATTTTCCGAATAGGATATTTTTAAATATAAAATACTTTATTTAATTCAACCTGAGAGAAGTATACACACACATTAAATAAAAGGTTTGTTTTCTGTTCCTGAACTGGCTGCACTAGTTCAGAGTTTATCTTTTTCCTTCCAATGTGGAGTAAAAAATTGTATCTTATATATTTAAAAAATTTTTTTTAACATTTTAAGTTTGTTTTCTGTTCCTGAACTGGCTGCACTAGTTCAAAGTTTATCTTTTTCCTTCCAATATGGAGTAAAAAAGATAAACTCTGAACTCTGAACTAGTGCAGCCAGTTCAAGAACAGAAAACAAACCTAAAATGTTTAAAAATTTTTTTGAATATATAAGATATAATTTATCTTTTTATTAAATCTAGAAAAAAAAGAAGAGAATCCATATCAATGTAAGAATATGTATTTCAGATATTTACATATTATGAAACATCAACATGATTTTATATGACTATGAAACATATACAAAACTTTTATGTCTTTTTTAGTTTTTCGGAGGTTTGGGAAATGTTAGAACCATAAATCTATATTGTCTCAAACATAAAATAATTTATAATTTAGCAGTCATTGATTGGATTTCGCTGATCTCTTTCCTTTCTTGACAAGAGACACCGGCGGTGGCATCGGAATTTTAAGCATGATGACCTTCTTATCATCCTTAGTGGATACCGCCCCAATAATTTTCGCGAGATCCGCCAGCTTCTTTAAACTCGTTCGCATTTCCAGCATAACTCGAAACTGTTCCAAGTCCAGCACAAAGTTTGATACCGTCAGTGCGAGAATTAGGCTATGCACGAGGCCTTTGTCTTTCATAATGGTCGGTCTCAATCTGTAAAAGAGATTTCCTTCAAATTTTGGTCCGCGATTAATGCAGCCGACGTTTACTCACCGTCCGTTCGCACTGGGCACGCTGTACATGTCGATAATATGCTGATTCACCTCCTCGGAAATCGGACACACGGTAACGTTGCGTTTCTTCGCAATCTTTAGTGGCATGACGAACCACGCATTAATCATTTCAACGTAGAGCAAAAGGGCGGCCTTGTTCACACTGTCTGGATCCGATTGTATAGTTCTTAAAGTGCGTTTGAAAAATTTTCCCTTCCTGCAACCAGAAAATATAATGCATATAACAATATAATTAAAAAAGATATTACTGATATCACTGATAAAGAAATTTAAATACCCTTCCATATCTCCATTGAGAGCTTCCATTGCGTATTCATATAACATTTCCAATTTACTCTTAGGAATAATATCATACACATTGTACACATCTTTGACATTTTTCGCATTCCTGTTGCATGCAGGTAGTATTGCATGTGAAATACAGTCCTCGGGTTGTAATTGAATTGATAAATCTAGCCTGTTGATCTCAACATCTGCCGAAAGACGTAATTTAGTGAGTTTTTATATGCAATAAACACTCTGATAATATCTATAATATTATTGCATTAATATTTAAGTCATGATAATTGGATATTATTTGAAAATCTAATTATACAATTATATAAAGAAAGAACTCTCTCTCTCTCTCTTACTTGAGACTGCTTTCTCAAGTTGTTCCTTAATAGAATCGACATTCACTTTCAGCCTCTCAAATTGCTCAGTTCTACGTTTGACTTTCTTGGATCCAAATTGCTTGTTCAATATACCAATCTTTTCGTCTCTGTCATTCTTACTGTCCTCAACGTCAGGTTTTTCGAGTACCGGCGTTACTTGCCACCGTTCAGCTTCAAGTAATCGTACTTTGCCCGTCCTCTTATTATGAAGTACTAGCATCGTCCGTGTCGACTCATTTTTACAATCTGGCCTGTAACCCTTGTAAACAATATGTCCATTTGACAAGGCCAATATAGTTTTGTCTTCCTTTTGATCACGGAACAAACCACATGACATCTCCTTCACCTCTTCATCCTTGAGCTCACCATTTTGGAAGTTCACTGTACAACAAATTTATGAACAAGATTTATTTATTATGCTTAAATTAATAAAAACAATTATCTATAATAAACAATTAAAATAATGTAATAATAATTGAAATGTACTTGTTGCAAAAGATATGTATAAAATATAATATTGACATAACATATAACTTTTTATTATATAAATGTAAGACAATATAATATTAGAGATAATATAAGGTTTGTTTAATATAATCTTATGTTTGAATATGGATAATATTACAAAGTAAAAGAGTTAGAATATAACAGCGGTGTGGAAGGATCGTTTATCTTACCAATAACTGGCTGAATTTTGGCTGATTGCGCAATTACATCTTCGATAATCGCTTTATGTCGCTCCATTTTTCATACATTCATATGGGTTTTTGGTATTACTTCGTTAATTATACTACTAATGCTGGCGCACTTCGTTTTAAAGTATTAACCTATTTATTAAAAATGTTGCTTTTCGTGCGACATGTACGGTAACATACAGGTTAGGATCGCAACGTGATAAAAGGCTAAAGCCTTGTGTCCACGATGCTAGAAATCGGTCCGAGATCTCGGACCGATTTCTAGCATCGTGGACACAAGGCTTAAGCGCTGTTTACATCGCGCGTTTTGTACGCAATTTTCTAATTAGTCGTGTATTCATGAAATGACTTAATCATTATTATTGACTACGATTATGAATTAGAAAACGTGAAATTATTCAAAACTATAGAGTAAAAAATCGTTTGGAGTGTAAAGCTGGAGACATGGTAGAAATATATACTTCTACCATGAACAGACCTACTGACACTAGAGTACTGAGAGGAAATAGGAACACCTAACACAGCCACGGAATAGACTCCCTAAAATCTGATTAGCTACGCTACATTGTTACTATTTTTTCGAATAAAGCGCGATTTATTTCAGCCAATAGCATTTCATGCTCACTGAAGAATTAAAAAGCAAAAAGTAACCGCTGCGGGATTGCTGAATGACTTTAACTAAATTCAGATTTATTTAATCAGCAGAATTGCTTAAAGCAAAATTTCTAAATTTAATTTATTGTCTCTAATTTAATTCTTTTTCCATATATGTTGAACAAAAAATTAATAATTCTCTGTATTAAAATAATACATGTATACAGGATAAGTTGAAATTTAATCGAAGTCAGTATTATTTTTATTTAATTATTTCGTTATCTTTATCTTGCTTCTCTTGAAATTTTATTTGAAAATAGAATGTTATTTTTTTATTAAAATAAATTTGTAAACACTAGTAAAAACTAAAAAGTTTTCTATGTATACCCGATTACAATCGATGATAATTTTTAAGTCTATAATATTAAGTCTAATCATTCGGATTTAGAAATTAATAATATAGAAAAAATACCAATTTTTAAAAATATTTTATTATATACAACAGTGCTAACATGTTAACTGATTTCAGTATGGTCTTAAATATCGCCCATTATTTTCCTATCTCATTATCTCATATAGCTATTAAATCATGAATATATGTAAACTTATCTCTATTATCATATCTCTATTATCATATACAGTCATATAAATTACCTTTACATAAACATAAGAAATACATATAGAAAAACACTAAAATCTTTAAAAGATTTTTTTATAAAATTTTAACAGAACTTATAGAAAATGAGAGAGATGACGCATGTTTTCTTTGAATCTCAATAGTCTTAAAATTTAAATTGTTATACTTGAAATTATCTATATTGTGAATAATAAATTTTATGTGTCTAAAAAATATTCAAATAAAAGAATGTATAAAACAGAGATCTGAAGTTAAATATCATTATCATAGTTTCAAACATAAGTTACAAAATAAGAACTGCTCGTTAATTTATGCAGTTTTGAACTTTGCCAGGTTTTCTAGAATCCTAGTATGTGCAATATACCATTTTTCTGTTATTCAATTACCAAGTCATATTCTTCGATTTCTTGGAATGTGGTATTAACTGTTTTTACCCACTCGTCAATTCTTTTTCCTTGCTCTTTTTCTGATTTTGTAAGTTTCTTTTTCTTTGTATGATGTTTGACATTTTCTTTCTCTTCTTCACCACTATCTTCTGAAAAATCAAACCTTACGGCACGTTTTCTCCTGTATGAATGTTGGGGTGGCTATAACATTTTAAGTAAACATAATTAATAAGTGATGGAATAAGGGCCACTTCGACCAAACTCCGATTAACTTAATCGACCGATTAGTCCATGAGAATTGACCAATCGCATTTGTCGTTAAGCAGATTGGTCAAATGCAATTGGTCAATTCTCATGGACTAATCGGTCGATTAAGTTAATCGGAGTTTGATCGAAGTGGCCCTAAATATAACATATATAAAAACATGCAAAAATGTAATGTATTAATTAAAAATGTATTAATGATAAATACCTTCGAAAAATGTGAAGGTTCTAAATCCATAAACAAGGGAGCGTCATTTCCAATATTTGATAATCTCTCAGTTTCGGACAAAACATCAAATGTGTCGGTAAAATTGAGAACGTCCAAAAGTTGTTTATTCTTTTGATCTACTCCATTGAGTAATTTATCAACTTCAGTATGCGCTTGATCTATCGTCTGCTTGTTATCTTCATTAATATTCTGTCTTTGTAATAAATTCTTTATTTCTCCTAATGATACTCTGGCGGGTGCTGGTTGTACAATAGATTTGCTTGCAACCGCTGCTCGAACTTTCTTTAGAGGTTGATTCTCTGAAATTGGAAGTTTCCTTTGAATTGCATTTTTTGTGCGAAGACCGACGGCTTTCTTTTTTCTTTCTTTGTCTCTTCGGCCTTTATTTTCCTTATTCATGTCCATATTTTCTTTATCATTTTCTATATTTTCTTTATCCATTTTCATATTCTCTTTATTCATTTCCATATTCTCTTTATTCGTTTCTATGCTCTTTTTATTTATTTCCTTATTTTTTTTATTTGTTTCAAATTTGTTATATGGTGTACTTTGAATAAAGTGTTTAGTTTGAGAAAACATTAATGTTGGAGGTCGCCAGGGACTTCCGAGATCCAAGGTATTTGCCGTCTTCAGGATAGGAGACAAAGTTTTCGTCAATAAGGAACATTTTAATGTGCTATTATGTTCCTTTAACGAGGTTTTATTGTTAAATATATTCTTCGGCCGAAAGGGCCATGAATCTTCACTATTATTGGATGGAGATTTAGTGACTATAATATTATCTGCATTTTCAACAGATATAACTCTTGGCTTGCTAGTACTTTCCTTTTTAATTTGTTTTACAAATGTTCTGGCAGGTAAAGTTGTTTTTTCTACAGATTGAATATTTGTATTTGTTCTTGGCGTTTCCAACTTCTCTACAATATCTTCTGTAGATTTTTCTATCGTCTGAATATCTTCTGCATCTATTCTTGGTGGTTCAATCTCTTCCTCAATATCTTTGTTTACCGATACCTCTAGTGTCTGAATACCTGTATTTACTTCAATTTTTTTCACGTCTTTCTTTGTCGATTTTGTAGCTATCGCAAATTCTACAGAATTGCTTTGTGCAATCTCCATGGAAAGATTTGCATCAGGCTCAGGGGATTTGATTACCTGACGGTCAGTAGTTTTTGATTGTGCAATAACTTTTTTACGTGTTGTTTTCTTGGTCACCTTACTTTTCCCTTTGTTAACATTCCTCTTCGTCTTTTTTTTAGCTTTCTCTCTTGGGTCATTAGCATCAAACTTAAAGTCGTACACGTCAGTTTTGTCTACCAAAAATTTCTCAGAGGGTTTTATGGCTTTGTATACAGGCACTTTTTTGTCATCTTCCACATTTAGCTTCTCCAACATTACCATACTGTCCTGTTGTTTCGGTTGAATAAATTGCTGCAGCAATCTTGAGTCTTCGCAGTAATTTTTTCTATTTCGACGAGGGCGTAAACGTATCGGTGTTCGACTGTTTATTAGAGAAATATTTCCCTTGGACGCACGCAAACTTTTGCCTTTTGCACTAACATTAATCATCTTTGAGTTTTTATTGGTAGTGACAACCATTTTAGGCTTGAGCTTCTTCTCGGGCGCAACCTTCACAGACGGTTCACGTGGTCTCAGACGAAAAATACGCTTGGATGGTCCAGTTGTAGCCATTATACTTCAATTTTTTTCCGAATCTGGAAATACATTTGACATTAGAGCCGTCTGTTTTACCGAATTTTTTAATTAAAGTAATCTTTTAATTGGCTTTATAGAAATGCTCTTATACAAAATTAAACTACGCACAAAAATTTACAGCTGATGATCGACTTGATATCAAAGACAAAGGCTGCGTTCCGATATTCACTGCCAGTACTGAAAATCTATAGTTAACGTCACGAATACTATAGATTTTCAGTACTGGCAGTGAATATCGGAACACAGCCAAAGAAAAAATAAAAAATTTTTGGTTAACGACAACATTTGCTTGATACGAAAATTATACAATAAATATATACAAAATGAGACCAACCCGTGGTAGGGACATGTAAGAATAATATCGTGCAATTGGAACCAAGATTGAAAGCCTAATATGAAAGATTATTTAAAATGAAAATTTGTGCGTACGTATGCGTGCAATATTAGCATTGTTCGTTTTGTCCCTTGAGAGCTGCTCGGAGTCGCTCCAATGCACTCCAATACGTTGATTCCGGTCATTCCGGTGGCACCAACCAATTGGAGTGCATTGGAGCGACTCCGAGCAGCTCTCAAGAGACAAAACGAACAATGCTATTAGGTCTGTTTGGGTGCACTTGTTTACGCATTGGCTGTCGCAGATGTATCATTTTATCATTGTTGTTCACCGAATGTTAAACAAGAATAAAATGATACATCTGCGGCAGCCAATGCGTAAACGAATGCACCCCTAATGATGTAGTAATATGTAGTAATGTATCGATGTTTCGTAAATCGGTTGATATATACTACGTTTACGCGAGTGTTACTTCTGTAGTAACGCCTCGCGTAAACGTAGTAATAGTCTGCTCTCGCGTCGGAGTTCGGTCTTCACTATAGGATCCTCTTAAGAAGCTATCGATAATACAATTGATCCAAAATACAAATAGCAGTTTCAATAATTTGATTGAAGTTGCTCTCGCTGCAGAAATCGTCGTGTGATGTATGTCAACTTACCTCGATTACGAGGCGAGAAACGTTGAGCGAACGTTGAATTGCACGCTGAAGCACTTGATCGGAGCGAAAACTTAGCGCATGTGTGCCGCAGTTATCACACTGAACATATGACAGCCGATGACGTGGATATCGCAAATCTGCATCGTACAATTCGCTCTTGAAGCGAATAAACTTTTTGATCGCATTACAACGTAACTGTCACGTAAAATGTCGGCGACACGACTGCCAACCAAGAACTCCTTTCGCGATCAGCAGGCGTACCAACGTTGCGATTACTCGAAAGTCCTTGGACACTTTTTCATATGCCTAGTTAACTAGGGCTGCGTTCCGTTTCACGCATATGCGCGCATTTATCTATAGTTCATGTCACGTAATCTGTAAAAAATGCGCGCATATGCGTGAGGCTGCGTCCCGATGGAGAAAGAAATAGCGGAACGGAACAATAACGGAATCATTCTGA
>NJRL01001964.1:10635-23697 GCA_003063815.1 Aphaenogaster rudis
TATGGTGCCAATCTAGACTTGATACGTGCGGGGGCAACTTTTACATGCTTATCCCCCTAGACCCTTTAGGATCAACATCAGAGACGGTATGCGAACGTTTCGAAGAATTATTTACGTGAAAATCTACGACGGGCGTCAAGGACGGTCTTTTCGGCGTAATGTTTACATTATTTTCTACGGCGACGGGTGACTCTCTCGAGTCGGTCAGACGTGAGCGCGAGCGGGAGCGAGAGCGCGGACTTGAGCTAGAGCGAGAGCGAGAGCGCTCGAGAAGGCCCGAGTGTGAGCGAGAGCAAGAACGCGATGATCGTAATTTTCCGTCCGAATATATATTTTTGGGGGGTGGCACGAAAAAAGCCGGATTCGACAAAACCGAGGAATCGAGATGCGCATTATTAATACCTTTAATATCATTAGATAATCCGTCATTATTGTCCTGAGGGGAAACGGGGGGCAGAGAGCTCGAATGAGAGCTCAACAATGAATTCAATGCTTCCACAGCCATAAGAGTTTCATCCGTATAAGAATCGGAGATAGATTGCGTCATGTCTTTAATATAGGACGGACTTACATTTTCTGACGTCCCTCCGGGATCAGGTGTAATGGCCATGATTGGGGGGGAAGGGCTCTAGGTCCACAATAGAACAGAAAAGCAAGGTCAAGTGCAGACAGCAGCAGCATGACACCAATCACAACACCCACGGCGCGAATGAATTCGTGCGTTTAACGAAAAAGAAAAAGAATGATAATTGACAAACAATAAGCTAATAAAGTGCGAGCCCGGAAGCAGAAGCGCAAAAGATAAATCACACAAAGCGATGGAATTAGTATCTAATTCACACAGTTAGTAGCACAATAACGAGAGCGAGCGCAGTACTATGTTCACTTGAACGTGGTCGCAGCCGGACTCCGCCCAAACTACGACTAGACTGTAGTGGGGGTAGCGCTGGTAGAGGAACAGCCTTAGAACATATATATATGGGAGCGGAATGCCCATTGTTCTCAAAAGAGAAACATGTCCGGAGGAAGTGAGAAAGAAAATCATAATTGCCTCTCTCGAGAGAGTTACTGCTCGAAAATGCGCAAGCGCGGGGTTACGTTTATTGGCCGGTTTGGCCCACTGTTCCTGCGCACTTTCGAGCAGTAACTCTCGAGAGAGAGGCAACTACGATTTCGAGAGAGAGGAAACTACGATTTTCTTATTCACTTCCTCCGGACACTTTTCAGTCTGCTATTCCGCTTCCATATATATATGTTCTAAGGGAACAGCAGGCCCCGTACGCAAAACGGCGCCATGGGGCGTGCGCAAGCGCAGTAACGAAAAATGAAACAACACGCGTAGCATGTACAAACCGCCGCCCTTGAAAGCACCGGTTTTCAACATAGTGACCATGAAAGAAAATAAGATTAAAATGTTTACAATGTTGTCCATGATCACTGGTAATTTGTACATGAGATTTTATACAATACAGAGAAAATCTTAAATTTAAATGCGATAAATCGATATTAGTGATCTTCGAATGGAAAAAGACATAATCGTGTTATAGGGCGCTTATAAAGTTCCTTAGTTGTACGCACAGAAACGGTACGAACGATATCATCCGTGCCAGGATGTATTTATACTATCCTAGCAATAGGCCAAACTAGTGGTGGAATATTGTCCTCTTTTAAGAGAACCATTTGTCCAATATGCAGTGGCTTTTCTTTGATTTTCCACTTATTGCGTTGCTGGCAGTGATGTAGATATTCTTGTGTCCAGCGTCGCGAAAAATGCTGGCGCAATTGTTCAACGCGCTGCCAACGTGAAAGTCGGTTAATAGGCAGATCTTCCAACGATGGGTCTGGATAGGAAGTCAGCGGACTACCTATTAAGAAATGTCCTGCCGTCAATGACGTGAGATCAGCGGGATCAGACGACATAGGTGTAAGAGGGCGAGAGTTCAAAACTGCTTCTATCTGGATAAGAAGCGTTTCCAATTCCTCGTACCTCAGCTGGGCATCTTTTGTTACCCGAAAGAGATGGCGTTTGGCTCCCTTTACGGCGGCCTCCCAAAGTCCGCCATGATGAGGCGCTGTAGGCGGTATAAAATGCCAACGGATCTTTCTGGTTGCCATGTAATTAATGATTCTTTGTTGCTCTTCTTGTTTGTTGAATAACGTGGCTAATTGCTTCAATTCATGTTTGGCACCCACGAAATTTAAACCGTTGTCGGAATAGATGTCCGATGGATATCCTCTTCTGGAAATGAAACGTTTTAGGACATTTAGAAAAGCTTCAGCAGTTAAATCCGCTGATAATTCAATGTGAACAGCTTTTGTAGAAAAGCAAACAAAAATTGCCATGTAGCATTTTAGCAATTTAGCTGTCCTTCTTGGTCCATCCTTGTAATAGAAGGGACCAGCATAATCCACTCCACATTTTTCGAAAGCTTTTGCAGAAATTGTGATTCGATCTCTAGGGAGATCACCCATCAAAATTGATGAAGTTTTAGGTGAGTTTCGAAAGCAGGAGATGCATCTGCGTGTGAACTGACGCACAACGTCACGGGCAGAAACAAGCCAATAATTCTGGCGAACAGCGGCTAATGTGGCCTGAGGGCCTGCATGAAAGGGCGTTTCATGCTCGTGTTTGATGATAAGACGTGAAAATGGATGCCGTCCTGGTAGCAAAGCTGGATGTTTGGCGCTGTATGGGAGGTAAGATGACTTAAGATGGCCACCAACTCTCAAGATTCCTGCCTCATCAATGAAAGGGTTTAAGCGGAGGATGGGACTGCTCCTACAAATGTCTTGATTTGAGAGCAAGTCCAGTTCCTTGTGAAAGTGCAATCCTTGAATTAATTTTATCATGACCTGTGTTGCATGTTCTATTTCATCAGGTGAAATAGGCTGAGATACATCGTAAGTTGGCTGCAGGTTTTCAGAACACTTGGTTTTCTGCTTCAATCTATTGTAGAATCGAAAGATATAAGCTACGACTCGAAGCAGCTTCATTAATTTGCTGTATCGTTTAAAAATGTTAAAGAATGGTTCTTCAGTTGCAATAGCTGAAATAGCGGTGGATTTGGATTCAGGAATGTCTTCCTTAGCGAATGCATGAGGAAATCGCGGCCAATCTTCTTGATTAAGATTCAGCCAAGCAGGTCCTGACCACCAAAAATTTGAGTGATGGAGCAGGGCTGGAGAAGTTCCTCTTGAAAGGAGATCAGCTGGATTATCTTGATTACTTATATGATGCCAATGTTGTGTGGCAGTCAACTGTTGGATTTCACCAACACGATGGGCAACAAACGGAGTCCAGGAACGACTCAGCGATTGAAGCCATGCTAAGACTATTGTAGAGTCGGTCCATAAAAATACTGACTTTATCTTGTGGGTCAGACCTTTTAGAACCTTGTCGACGAGTCGCGCCAACAGCAAAGCTGCGCACAATTCAAGACGTGGTATTGATAAACTCTTTAGCGGTGCTACTCAATTTTTTGAACAGAGTAAACGAGTAGAATGAGTTCCATTGGCAGAGGTAGCGCGCAGATAGATACACGCACCGTAAGCTAGTTCGCTAGCATCTGCAAAGCCATGTAGTTCCAAGTTAACATATTCATCTAATGGAATAACTCGTCGTGGTATGGTTATGTTTCTTAAGACTGGTAATTCAGCTTCGTAGCGTTTCCATTTGGTATCTATATCCAAAGGCAGGGATTGATCCCAATCGATCTTGAGGCGCCAAAGATCCTGCATTATAATTTTGGCGACGACTGTAGAGGAACCGAGTAAGCCAAGTGGATCAAACACCAACGCGATCCTTGAAAAAATGCCTCGCTTGGTAGGCGTTGACAAAGGTTGTAGATTGGCAATGCTGGTAAACTTGAATTGATCGGAGGTCCATTGCCATACAAGTCCCAATGTGCGTGTCTCGGATTCCTTGTCAGAAAATAAAACAAATTCTCTTAGTGGAGATAACGATGAATCATCCTGCAGCCTTGGCTCATTAGAAGCCCACTTGTGTAGTTCAAATAGTCCTTCTTGCAATAGCCGAGATGTCTCCGTCTTGATAGTTAACGCTTCCTGTAAGGTATCCGCGCCAGTGACCAGATCATCGACGTAGAAGTCGCTTAAAGCAGCTTTGGCTCCGATTGGAAACTTGACAATATTATCTTCAGCTAACTTCCTGAGAGAACGAATGGCCAAGAATGCAGCTGAGGCGGTGCCATAAGTAACAGTAGTTAGCTCAAATGTTCGAATTGGTTCATCAATAGAGTTGCGCCACAGAATACGTTGGAGAGAAGTTTGACTGGGATCAACCAAAATCTGTCTCTACATCTTGGTAATGTCAAGGCATATTTAAATGTGCGGAATCTAGCAAATATTGTGAAGAGGTCATTCTGGATGGTAGGGCCAACCATTAGCAGATCGTTTAAAGATATTCCAGTTGAAGATTTGCAGGAACCGTCAAAAACGACCCTTAGTTTGGTTGTAGTGCTTGTTTCCTTATATACCGCATGATGCGGAAGATAATAAGTTTTACCAGCAATTTCCACAGGATGGATTAACTCTCGCATATGTCCCAAGTCAATATATTCTTGCATGAAACGTTTGTATTCTATATACATCTTGGGTGAGTTCACCAGGCGCTTCTCCAAGGATTTGAAACGGCGTGTGGCTATATCCTTGGATTCTCCGAGATTCACCGACTTGTCGGACTTCATTGATAATTGTACTATGAAACGTCCCTCGTTGTTGCTCTGCACTGTGTCTTTAAAGAAACGTTCACAAGCTTGCTCCTCAGGTGAGGTTTCTGGGAGAGATATAACGTAATCGACTTCCCAAAATCGTTTGAGTATGTGATTGAGATCTTCTGTCACTGCCAGACAACTAGCAACTGGCGGTGGACTAGTATTTGAGCCTTTGCATATTATTGGACCAGCTATGATCCAACCCAATTGAGTCTTCTGTAAAGTTGGTTGGTTCCTAGATGACCGAATTTGACTCGCGCAAATGAGTCTCCAAAATAATTCGGCACCGATGAGCATGTCAATACTAGCAGGTACATTAAAATTGGGATCAGCTAATTTTATATGCTTTGGTATTACAAATTCTCGTTTAGTTATAAACCTTTGGAGTAATTGCTGAGTGATCTTTGGTGAGATAATACATTCTATGTTTTCGCTAAATCTATTGAATTGCGATTTGACGCGTACATTAATCATACCTTTGGCTCGAATAGCTCCTTGAGCTACGCCGGCAACGGAAATGTCGACCAAGCGTTCCTTAAGACGTAACTTCTCAGCGAAATCTTGAGATACAAAATTTATTTAAGACCCACTGTCTAATAACACGCGAGCAGCATGAATCTCATTATTGGAATCGTACACGTGTACTATAGATAACATAATGCTTAAAGAATGTTGGGTCGATACACATTGAGTAACAATAGGCAGTGGAGCCTTCTCCACTTCGGAAGATGCTGAGTCGCTTGACTTTACTGTTTTGTTATCATCAACGGAATTTGGTAAATGTAACAACGTATTGTGTTTCTTGGTACATTTGCGACAAGCACTCGATTTACAAGCCTTAGCTTGATGCGATGTGGATCTTAAGCAATTGATGCATAAATGAAATTTCTTTACTAGCTAAATTCTCTTTTCTATTGACAATTTGCGAAAAGCTTCACAATAATACAATGGATGATTTGACTTGCATTGTGGGCAAGTTAAGTTGGATGTGACAATATTCGTGACCAAAGATCCTCTTGACTTGACGGAAGATCTTGACGAACTACTAGATTGATTATTAGATTGGTTTACCGATAGTTTGCTGAAAACTGCTTCAAGTGCTTGGCAACGTTTAGAAACAAATTCCGTTAATGCTTTTAGAGTTGGTATTTCTTTGTCAGGAATACTAGTTTTGCACGCTTTGTTTGTCACGGGATCAAGTTTAGAAACAATAATATAAATAATTAAATCATCCCATGCTTCGGTGAATCTTTTGATAGCTTTGAGCGCACGCAAATGTGTTAAAATAGTATCTAATAGCTCACGCAGATGGATATGATTTTCCTTTGTTAGCAACGGAGCTTCAAAGATGGCTCGTAAGTGTTACTGGATTATCCAGCGTTTATTGTCAAAACGCTCCTTGACCGCCGTCCATGCTTCGTTGTAATTGGCGGTAATGGTCTCAATGAATTTTATAATCTCTGCGGCTTTGTCCTTGAGTGACGACCGCAAATAATGGAATCTTTCGATTTCCGTTAAATCATTATTGTTGTGTATTAATTTTTAAATGTATCCTGGAATGAATACCAATCATCGTAGGCACCTGAAAAAACTGGAAGCTCTATTTTTGGCAACCTAACACGTAATTCCCTGTTTACATTAATAGGGGTTTCAATTTGACGGTTTGGAGAAATTCGACTTGCTTGTCGATCATAATGTTCGATGGCAGCATTGTAACGTGCCATTAAATTGAAATAAGGGGTCTCAAAACTAGCTCTTTGTTGAGCCTGCTGAGCAAGAAGCGCTTCTTTTTCAATGATCTCGGTATCAGAATTTTCGAGTATTTCTATCGGCGTTTGCACGGCTTCAAATAGATTCCATAGCTCGGATAGCTTTGCTTTACGTTCGGTTAAGTCGTGTTGTGAACCTTGTTGCACATCGAAATTTTCTATAAAAGTTTTCAAACGCGTTGCAGAGGCCTTTATGGTTGCTCGTTTGTTCTTAGCATCCACTAATGTTAGTGAATCCATATTCTCGAATTTTATATAATTATTAAAATCGAAAGAAACTGTTTTATAGTCAATTTTCTTGTTGAAAATACTATATGCGAAGGATATATGGATAGATATCCTGTGGTGAAACGATGCAATATGGCTGCCAAATGCGCGGTCTAAAACGACACGAGCGAAGCTACGACGCGGGCGAATTCACAACACGAGCGTACGACACGAGCGAAGCTACAACACGGGCGAATTCACGACACGAACCTACGACGCGAGCGAAACCACGACACAAAAGCAGTTATGATACGATAGATACAATCAATGGAGATTTGTATACTCACCGTTTGCAAAATGATTATCGCAATGTAATGAAATGGTCTTACCCAAAATGGCTACTTTGTGTTAGATAGATTTGCTTCCGATATCACACCTTGCGAGATTTTGCATAACCTTATTATCCGGACCTCAATATCTTATCCGGCTCGAAGGACCAATATGTTGAGGCTTGTGCCGTCGCGTAAGTGGACGCGTATTTTCTTTTCCTGGCTTGTTTTGGCTATGTTATGTGTAACGTTTATTTTGTGGGTAGGTTAATATCAGTAGAAATCCTTTGGTGATTCCAGCGAATAGACATTTATTCACCGAAACTTACGAAAAGAAATGTAACTTAAAATTATGCGAACGCTGCAGCCACAGCGGTATAGCTACGAGCACGTACGTGAGTCTACGCCCCCAAACTACGACTAGACTGTAGTGGGGATAGCGCTGATGGTAGGGGAACAGCAGGCCCCGTACGCAAAGCGGCGCCATGGGGCGTGCGCAAGCGCAGTAACGCAAAATGAAACAACACGCGTAGCGTGTACAGCCCTCTTTTTAACAAGAAAATCGTTGTATAAATCATGCATTTTTATCTAGTGATTCCTGAAAAATTAGTGTGTAATACTTTATTTGAGCCACTCTGTAGAGATGATAGGGTAAATATGCCGATGGAGGGAGCCAGCTCCGATGACCTTGACCTTGATATATGTTGTCAAGGTCACCTTCCTGAGTGACCTTCAGAAGGTTTTAGCCGTCGCTCGTTTTTTATTAAAAAGTTATTAACAAAAGAAGTTAGAAAATTACTAGCATATTTGCATATTTAAGTGAATGCTTGGGCGGGGGACGGGCTAGACGGGAGAGGTCCGCTCCTCTCCCTGCACTCTCTCTCCGAGAAAAATGTAAGCCTACCCACACCAATTCTCTGGTGTGAGTGGGAAGGTGTATGCGTGGAAAGTTGTAAAGCCATGTGGCACCTCGTTTCGCGTGGAAAGTGTATGCGTGGAGGCAGTAGGTTCCGCCCCCCCTACGGGGGCTCCACTTTTTTCAGTAAAGCAGAGCATACACTAGTGTGTGTATAGACAGTACACGTGTAAGCGGGGGGTGGGTGGGGTGGATCTAGATTTTTTAAGGAGAAGCCCGAGGTGTCGAAAGGGTTTCTAACTTTCCAAGCGAAATGAGGTACCAAATAAGTTTAGGCGGTTCTTTACCTTAAAAAAACCTATATCCATTCCACCCACCCCCGCCTACACGTGTACTGTCTATACACACACTGTATGCTCTGTTTTACCGAAAAAGTATATATCTGAAATGTTTATTATTTTTCTTTCTCGTACAGTCATAAATTATTTTATAACGTACACTGTAAGCAAAAGGGTGGAGTGTGGATTTTCTATACCAACAATTTTCTGCTTTAACAAAAAGACTGTTCAATTTATCAACGATTCACTGCTTTAAATGACTTTCCTTCGTTCTTACATGTACTATTTCCACATACATATTAGTCGTTTATGCCTTTAAATACTCAAAATAACTGCTATATTTGTCAAACTTCTTTTGTTAATTACTTTTTAATAAAAAACGAGCGACGGCTAAAACCTTCTGAAGGTCACTCAGGAGGGTGACCTTGACAACATATGTCAAGGTCAAGGTCATCGGAGCTCCCTCCATCGGCATATTTACCGATGATAGATTTATATGTGCAATACACATACATTTTTATGTATGTACATCGTTCAATTAATGAAACTACTATTTTAAATAATAGCGAGAATATAATAAAACAGATTTTAGTAATGTTCTGTAAAGAGAACTTGCAATTCTCTCGATATACGTGACTAATTTTTGATCATCATAAATGAGGGTATATCCAATAAAATCATGTATTTTTGCTCATGCACAGGCTGTATAGAATTTATTATTATACCTTCACCAGCAATTCCGAATCCAAATAGAGTACCATTCATTTTCACGTCACCTTCTATCAATATTTTCGGTACTTGTATGTCTATTTCCAAGCGGAAAACATCATCCAAAAAATGCGATCTCACATCATTAAAACGAGCCTTCGAGAAACCGATAGAAGTCACATTTGACAAAATAGTTTCTGCACGTACTTCGTTTGAATTAAGTACAATTTTGCCGTATTTGTAAGACAATGGATCCAGTGGTGGAAAATCAAATTCTGGGAGCCCTATAAAAAAAAGTCTATATTAATATTCATGTTATAAAAAGCTATTCGATTAAAGAAACTTTACCATGTTTTTATTTAGTTTCAATAAAATTCAAATCATTTCTGAATTTATAGATTTATTTTTGTTCACTATTACCGTTATCTTACAGACATTTCTAATATTGCTGTAATGTAATTATAAGTAGTAATGCATACATATATCCAGGGTTGGGTAAGTTAAATTTTTTTTTAACTAAGTTAAGTTAAAGTTAACAGCCTTGAAAATTTAACTTAGTTAAGATACAAGTTAACCCATAATGAAATTAATTGAATTAAAAATTAAGTTAATAATAAAAAATAATTAAAAAGTTAAAAGTTAAATTGTTTTATTTCATGATTTCAGGGTTTCACAGTCTTACAAATAACGGAAATGACAAACATCACTTTATTTATTATACACTTTACTTATAAACATACTCGAAATATGCGATCTACATATCCTGCCTGTAATCCCTCGCGATTCCTGGGAACGATCCTACTACCTGCACGCATCCTGCAAGTCCTGCTAATCATTCTTCGCTAACATTCCGCAATTACCCTGCAAGTACCGCCTATTATTTACGAGATTTTCTGTGCGTTTTGCGGCAATCATTTTATAACCTCCTTGCTGATCTTCTCAGTATATTTGTTCAGAAATTTTATAAATGATGTTGTGTTATTCAAAAGTTAGATAATTCACGGTTCCACGATATTGTGTATGCGAACACCCGAACTAAATATTCTTTCTTGTTGCATTTATACGCAACATAATTTTTGGTCCTTCGAGCATAACAAATTCACGTGTGCGCGCGGCGTCTCGTGACGCCTTTATTTATGGCATGGCTAATTTCAAGAAAGTTAAATTAAAAGTTAATAGTTACCGATGAAATGTAACTAAATTAAGTTAAAAGTTAAGAGTCTAAAAATGTAACTAAGTTAAGTTAAAATTATTTAATTTTTTAACTTTTATCTTTTTAACTACTCAGGCACTACCCAACCCTGCATATATCTTATTCAAAACACGTATAAATTAAAATAAGAAAAACTTGTAAATTTTTAAAAAATATACCTTTTATAAATCGTGGCCATGCTTCCTCCAAAGCACGTTTTAAACAAGCAGAATGACCATCTGAATCCCGCTTGCAGGTGGTTACAGCTGAATAGGAACAGAATAAAATAAATTAGTAATAAAAATGCATAAAGTTTTTAAATGGGAAAATATGTATAATTTAATATAATTTAAAAACCATTTTTTGTCGAAAAAACATATAAATTATCAGATTTTTACTTTGTAAATATTTTTACATTGTGAAAGATTTTTCTTCATTCCTTTTTTTCTAATGTAGTAAATAATGTTGTTATGGTTCATAACATATAATTCAAAATTCACGATGTGAATTGCGAGTCGTGATTCATGTGTATGTTAAAAATTATCACACACTTGCAAATATAAATGAGAACATTATTTGCTTAAAAAAAGACGAAATGAGCGTCTAATAAAAGGAAATAGGTCTTTATAACAGAACGATTAACGAATACACGAAAGAGAAATTATTATATTCAGGTAATTCAATGTTACTAGAATATATTTTCATTTGTATATTCGTTATCTTAAAAATCATATATCTCTTGTTTGAAGTCATTTTTATGTCAAATCTAAATTGATATTTTGTACAGTAAACTCTTTATGCGAATAAAACAAACTATATTGAGATTAGGAGCGGATTTGCAATATTATTAAAAAGAATATAACAAAGAATTCTTTTAAAAACTTACGAAGCGTAGATTGTCCAGTTGCGGATAATCCAAATGCTGCAACGCAGAACACACTAAGCGCGTAGAATAACATGTTCTTGATGTAATATTCCTGGGTATTGGTCGATGTATTGTGGACGCTGACCCTTATATAATTTCTGATCAAGATTTTTTAAAGCGTAATAAAATTGAAGATATGAAATTGACGCTAACATGCTTAGACATACAGAAGTTAAAAAGATTCATTCAGATTCAATTAAACTGTTTGCTATTCTTATAATTAAAGAATAAATAATACTTTTATACAGTGTTGTAAGATATCTAACTACATGAATCTAGTTACTTTATCTAGATACTTTTGTGTATCTGCGTATGTGTAACTAGTTATATTTCTTAATTCAGTAACTATAACTGTAATTAGTTACATTTTATTTCGTATCTTATCTAAAATAACATTTTAGATTCATTAAAGATACGTTCAATACTACAATTGCTCACTGAGCGGCTAAGTAGCAATTTAATGTGATTGGTTGGATCTAAAGGTAAGAACCATTCACATTTGACTGTTACTTAGCCGCTCAGTGAGCAATCATAATTTATAAGTATTAAATGTATATTTAATATATATTGTGACGTGACATTTTGCGTGTCCGTCACAAGGGTCGAAAGGCCCGACCGGGGAGGGGAAAGGGTTTTAGCGTCTCGGGGCCTGCGTCCTCCCGGTGTTGGGGAGAGAGCGACCCGAGTGCGAGATCAGGCACAGTTTCGTTTTGTTTCTTTCTTTTTTTGTTTTGTTATATTCTTGCGCGAATTTTGTGAGCTCGCGAAGAGCCAGTTGCGGTAGGAGGAGGCGGCCGGCGGAAGGGTGGCGAGGGCTCACCTGACGGACGAAGAAGAGGAGGAGAAGGACCTGGAGGAGCGGAGGCCCCAGCGTAGGGAACGTGTGAGCACGCCAGGTAAAATCTCTTCCTTAAGAGCGGGGAATAATATCCCGACCATTCCGGGAGCTACGCTGCCGTATTTTTTGAAAAATTGCACTGCCTGCAGGTATCGGATTGAGAGGGGACGGCCAAAGGTGCCCACAGACAGGACGCGTCAAGCGTCAAGCAGCGAGCAGGAACCAATCAGCGAGGCGATATTTTCTACGCCACTGTGAATATCGCCTCGCTGATTGGTTTGCTGCTCGCTGCTTGGCGCTTGACGCGTCCTGTCTGTGGGCACCTCAACCCGCACGCGAGACGCGTGGGGACCCCGAAGAGGAGCGACAGCCCTGCGCCCACGATCGAAGGCCCGACGGAACCCGCGATGAATCGGGGAAGCGAAGAGGAAATCGCTCCCGAAGGCATCATGCGGCGTGGAGAGCGGGCCGGGCGAGGCTGCTGATTGCCACAGCAACTCCACCACCTGCCCACAGTAGCCATTGTACCGGCAGCGACGGCAGCAAAAGGATTTTTGGAGCGGGCGGCCGAAAATCGGGCCGCCCCTGCAACCGCAAGGGTAGCGGAAACCGCGAGGAGCGCGAGACGGCCCTGTGGGGGTCCGATAGCGCCGCGGTGGTCTAATCGCGACCTAATTCGCCGGCGTGTCTCACGTGGGCCTTCCGCTCGTCACTGTTCGGCGGACCGGCGACGAGGAAGCAGGCCCGAAAACCCGCCCGAGCGAGCGAACGAGTGAACGGAACAGGAAGCCGGTGAGACCGTCGTCGCCTAACGTGTAAGGCCGCCAACTCCGCAAGGTAGAGTGTGAAAGAGCGGGGTCGTAAGTCCGTCGCTGCCGCTTGCGGTAAATTAATCAAGTAATTAGCGCAAGGTCGCTTCCGGGAAGCTTCCGTATTTTCGAGGTCGTGCGGCGAGCGATCGGCACATCACACTCTTCCACACCGGTTTAGATTTTGTTCTCTCTCCCGACTCGAACCGCCGACAGTCAATATAATTGTGCGTTACGTTTATTTTATGTCGAGTATTAATTAGAGTAGTGGCGTTTTGAGTGGCATCGCACAAAAGAGGCTTGTATACCGCATGTAACTACCGGCGAAAGTAACGTTGTGTTTTGTCGTTCAAATTTC
>NJRL01001966.1:0-14834 GCA_003063815.1 Aphaenogaster rudis
ATTGACCAATCACAGTTCATTATTCTTTGATCGCAAGGAGAATAATGGACTGTGATTGGTCAATTTCTTACGACTCTTACGACTGCGACTCATTGTAGATGGCCCTTTATAAGTTTTGAGTTTTTTAAGATGACGTTCTTAAGTCTCGATTGTGATTGGTCGATTCGCTTAAGTTCGATTGGTCGTCGTAATTGGAATATACATTTTAAATTTGGTGCGTTTTTACACCAAGAATATGGCGGTATATCACGTGATTTGCAAATCATGATATCAAAAATGCCGACGCTTACTTTCGTAATCGATTAAACTGTGGTCAAAATAGTATTCAATTCCTTTCTTTTATCATTTTCGAATCATCGTCCGTTGAAAAACCGTCCAATAATAGAGCTCCTTAAATAATAGCGAATTCGATCATCCGGATCATCCGCAACTGAAAATGGCGGACGGAGTCCGAATTCTTGCCTCAACTCTATCCGATGGACGGTCGGTAGCGCAGTCTGACGAGGAATGCGGTAACTAGCTCTTTTTATTTCTCCTATACGGACAAGTGGAGTGTACTAATTTATCGAAAATAATCACGGATACGACACGGCTCCGTTCCCGCAGTTTCACACCGAGTGAGTAGATCGGGGACGGGGCGAAGGCACGACCCGGGTCTCCCGTCGCGCGTGGCGTCGCATCGACGGCGCGTCCGCATTTCAATTTCCCGTGGGCGAGCGCGGTTCCCCGCGCGGGCACTGCGTTTGGCAGATACACCCCGATGACGATACGACGACGATGCGCCCCATTGTTTATTCGCACGATTCGCCGTGCACGGTGAGCCGAGCGGGCCCCGCCGCCCAAGTGGAATCCCGCGACGGCGTAACCCGCGCGCACGAAACTCCCGTGTTTTCCTCCCCGCGTGCCTCCGTGTTTCGCCCCTCGCCCGCGGACTCTGGAGTGTCCTCTGTCCTTTTGTTTTCAGACGAGACATACAATAATCCACGTAAATGAGCTGAATCCCGCGAAAATGAGCTCGCTACAGCAAGGAAACAGGTTTCTGCCGTTCTCGAACAACAATCTACAGAGAAAACAATTATCCATGCAAGGTACATGCTTTGTAAATGTTGTATTGATGGGCTGTAACATCTACGTGCCCATTGGTGGCCTTCTCGCCTTGGCACGGTGCTACTCGGTACGTTCTTTCGCAGGTGGTCTTCCTCAAAGTTTGAGCGGTAGCGAAACTGACGTTTCCACATCCAATGAAAATCTGAGCAATGAAGAGAGATATGTCATAAGGCATACGGCTCGGCAGGAGCCGCAAGGTCAGGAGAATCAGCAACAGAGTCCTTCCAGATCTTCCAGCCACAAGGAGAACATACCAAATATTCAGGTGCATCTAAAAACATAATTTTTAAAAATGTACCAAACAGCAGAGCCAATTACGTGGCCCAATTATTTTTTTGCAATTCAATATCGGCTCCTTATCTGAGGCTAATGTGGTTTGTCGCGGTACAGGGCAATCTACATAATAGGAACAGTCTGAAAGACAGCTTGAGCGGGTCTAACAGGAACAGTCTGAAGGAGAGCTTGAACGGCTCTAATCGGAACAGTCTGAAGGACAGCATCAATGGATCCAATCGGAACAGTTTGAAGGACAACCTGAGCAATCGTAACAGCGTGGGTTCGAACAGGAGCAGCCTGGACGTCTCGACGAGTTCATACAACACGTTAATTATACATAACGCTAATGACGACAATTCATGGATACCATCTGGAAGGTAAGTAGGCATTTTTTATTTATAACTCCAGAACTTACTTTGCATCTTCAATCTCCGTGAATAGGCTGTCGGGCATAGTGAGGGAACATGGAGATGTGGGTTACTTATACTGCGACGGCAGTGGAAAGGCCCATTCCAACAGTCCCACAATACAGTCCTTGTCCAATCTGCCGCACGAGGATTACGAGCAATCTGGTAGTGGCGGTTGTCAAGAAATTACGGATATCCCGGATGATTATCTTAATCAATCTCAGGTATGGTTGGCTACCAAAATAATTAGTACAGCAATTGAATTAGTAATCAATAGTTGAATTACTTAGAAATTAACATCGTAAATAATATATTAAATTAGGAGTTAAATATATCATCTATACAAAGCGAGGCACCTAAAGCAAAACATTGAAATATCTCCGTCGCACTTCAAAATACGAAGAATGACAATAACGAAAATTATTCAGTTTAAAAGAGAAATATACAGTATTAGAAAGATTAGATTTCTCAGGATCATCGTCTCTGAGTTTTCAAGGTTATCAGCTTTTTTTAAATGGAACTTAAATTTTTTATAGTTTTTAATATAAAAATATTTATATTAAAGAGAATTTTAAAATTTAACTGTTTGAATAGTACTTTGTCACTTCTTTGTATTTTGAAGTGCAACGAAAATATTCCGGTGTTTTATTATTATAGATGTTAATGACATTAAATATTGATAGTTATATTATTTTTCAAATTTAATTCCGGTCTACGTATACGTTTTGCAGGTCTTAAAACATCTAGCAAAGGAAGTGAAAGTGCCGCCGTACTCTAATAACAGTGGCAGTCTAGAGATGAGATTAGGAGAGATCAGAATAAGGGATGGTGACAGAGGGAAGCAGAACGACAGCGAGTATGAAGGCAGGTCGACACCGTGCTACGTACCTACGTTGTTTAAAAGCAAACACAGACTCTTCGGACCGACGGAGAAACTGACTGTATCACGATCGCAGCCCGATCTATCCAGGATTAACAAAGTGGACATCGATAATTACAATCTTCAAACGACGTCACCCCGGTAACGTAATATTTTCCATTTGTGCCGCGCGCAAACATTGCGATATATCTAGCTGACAGCTATATCTCCACAGACCGCAGACTAAGGGACGGGAGGAGTTGGAAAGGGAGACGGGCGAGATCTGGCCGTCGTCGGAGATGATTCAGATAGTGATCCAGGAGAACAGCGCGCTGAAGCTCGAGCTGGACCGCTGTTACAACAAGGTCGCCAAGACGCAAAAGCTGGAGCAGGAGATAGCGAAAGTACATCGTGTCCACGAGGAGCTTGCAGCGTCCTGCGAGCGACGGGAAAAGCTGGAGCGTGCCGCCCGAATGAGGCTGCAAAACGAATGCCGTCGGTTAACCGAGCTAAATCGCGCATATAGAGACCAGATCGATCTGCTGTCCGCGCGTACGGACAGTCCGCCGATCGTCGAGACAATGCGGAAAGAGTTGACACAACGGGAGCTACTAATCGGACAGCTCATTACTCAGAGTACGATTCGTTCCGATACATGCTCGCAAAGGAAAGATATGATTTTGTCAGAACCATTACACTTTCGTGCATTTTTAGATAAAGAGTTAACCGCCGCGAAGGAGAGACAGGAGATAGAGCTGGCAGCCCAGCGGGCCACTTTACAGGAACAACGGACGCACATCGATATTCTGGATACCGCGCTGACGAACGCACAAGGCAATGTCGTGCGACTGGAAGAAGAAGTAAATTAATTTATTAATAATATTAACACATTCGCAGCCGATGATTTTAGCGCGCGACCTGTAGCTGGGTGCCGCGCATAATTTATAAAAATCTGTAGTTAAATGCCGCAAGGTTCTAGCATTAAAATGAAAATGAAAATGACAAAAATTGCTTCATAATATCATGCTTGTAATTGCTTGGTTGAAATTGAAAGACATTTTCACGTCACAAATCTAAATAGAAAAAATTTTAAATTTTTAAATATGATATTAAACAATTTAAATCGAGAGATAGGCCAAAATGACGGTCATAGCGGATCTTAGTGCTCCAATAATATTAATGTGTGACATTAATATTATTGGAGCACTAAGATCCGCTATGACCGTCATTGGCCTATCTCTCGATTTAAATTGTTTATACATATATGCGGTCTTATCCTAATTATTGAGAATATTAAAATTCAAGAAAACTCTCTCTCTCTCTCTCTCTCTCTCTCTCTCTCTCTCTCTCTCTCGATTTATTAAATATATTTAAAAATTTATTAAATATATTTTTTTTAATAATGAAATACTTTTGCATAAAAATAAAATTTAATATCTTTTATATATCTTTTTTGAAGTTTATCTTTTTTTTTAAAGAATTTGAAATCAATTTATTGTTAGATAACTACTGTAATCATAAATACGAATCATAAAGTCATCTGCGTCCTTATAAAATAACGTTAATTACGTCAGCGGCAACCAATTATAAATTTTCAAATGACGTAAAATTACATCAACAACCAGCTACAGATTTTCAAATGACAAAATTATATCAGCGGCAACTAGCTACAGATTTTTAAATGACGTAAAATTACGTCAGCGGCTGCGAATATGTTTTAATAAAATTCTGTATAAATAAAAATTATATATTTATATATAAATAATCAAAATTTTATAAATCTAATTTAATTTAAAAAATAATAAGAGAGATTTTTCATATAATTATATACATTTACAACAATCATACATTGGTGTAGACATTCATTAAAAGATTTACTTCCATTTGTACAGTGTCGAAAGAAGCAGGTATACGTAGAGAGAGTGGGCCAGCTTCAGCGGGCTTTGTCCTCGCTTCAAGCGTCTAGCGATAGACGAGAAGAGACCGAGAGACAACTGAGAGGTCAGCTGGAGAGGGAGTTACGCGAGGGTGGCGGAGGTGGCGGCGGGGGTAACGGCAATGAGCAGACGTCGAGTGGCGAGACGATCGCGGATCTGAAACGACGATTACGCGAACGGGACGAGAAGATCATGTCGCTCGAGGGCGACGTCGCGAAATGGGAACAACGCTACCTCGAGGAGAGTGCGTTGAGGCAAGCGGCCATCGATGCTGCCAGTTTGCCAAAGTAAGTAGAGTCTCGTTACGTTCATCTTTTCTCATTCGACACTCGTCCTTTTTCCTTACGCTCGTTTATCTCTGTGATCAGAGACGCGAAGATCGCCGCTCTGGAAAAGACCAGCCAGGACGCAGAGAAATTAATCGCCGAGGCTCGCTCGGAGAAGATGAGACACATGGACGAGGTGCACGCCGCGCAAAAGAAACTAGCTGATCTCGAATCTAGGTAAGAAATATCCAACGAATCGCAATGGTTGCTATACTTACGAATCAACCCATTGTGCAACGTGATCGATGTTCCTGCAGTGTTTACCTGGAAAAACCTGGAATTTTTAGAGGATTTTTTTTACCCTTGAAATTCAGGGAATTTTCATGGAATATATTAGCACTTAGGGAAATTTTACTTTTAAATTTAATTCTGTTTTTTTTTTTTTTTTTTTTTTTTTTTCTGAAAAAATTGTTTTCTCGTGTGATTCGTGAGGTTTTATTTAAAAAATCAACAGTAGAAGACAATACAGAAAAGAATTCACTGTTGCTATACTATAATGAGCCTTCTATACAGGGTGAGTTTTTTAAATTGAGACACCTAAATATCTCGCGAACCGATGTTTTTATTGAAAAATGTTTCAAGTAAAACTTACTCTGTTTCGAGGGGGACATCTTATGATGGACACAGGTTTTTTCTAGGTGGAGGTGTTCCTGAGATTTTAAAGTGACATTTGTTTTTTTTAAATGGAATCATGATTTTCTTTACATAATATGATTCCTCTAACTATTCTGCATATAAAAGTATTAAGGTAAAGCTATCAAAAAATCAATAGTTTACGAGATATTTTATATTTTATTCTGGTATATTTTGACATGAAATATAAAATATCTTGTAAACTATTAATTTTTTTATAACTGTACCTTAATACTTTTATGCATAGAATAATGAGATGAATCAATTTTGATAGCATTACCTTAATACTTTTATATAGCAAATAAAGTCGCATTGACAATTAGTCGAATTGTTCAAACGCGATTGGTCAATTCTCTCTTCATCCGAGATCCCGGACCGATTTCTAGCACCGTGGACACAAGGCTTAAGAGGAAGAAACATTAAAAAGAACGTATAATAAAATAAATTCATTTCAAAATTGCATTTAAAAATTCTCTAATCTTAGCTGGAACTTTTAATAAAAATACCTGGAAAATCCGGGAATTCTCAGGGAATTTTTTTTTCATGACTTGAGTAAACACTCTGTCCTGACTCTGAACAGAATGAAGGATCTGGAGTCCAAGCTGGCCGAGAGAGACGCCATGATCAGAGTGCTGCAGAAACACACATACGACAAAGCGGACAGCAGTAGCAGCAGCGGCGTGGGCAGCTATCCCGCTGCGCACTCGTCTCACTCAAGTACGTCGGCGGATCATCATAGCGCGCTGACAAGCACGCCGGAACTTGGTAAAGAGAACCGTTCTTGCATGCGACACGGCTTTTAAATTCGGTCGCGATAATTCTTCGATAATCCTCTTTTACGAGTCACTATAGCATTTGTAGTAACACCTTCTTTCCTTTGTTACACGAAAAGTGAGCAGCGTACTCGGCGGTGGCAGCGGTTACGGCAGCACCGGCTCTTACGGCGTTACCGACAGTTATAAGTATAGAAAGCAGGGCAGCTTTGAGCAGACTAATAAGAGTCTCGACGATCAACTGAAAGAGCTAGATTCTCAGCTGCTTAGCAAGGTAGGCAGACTAACCAAGATGTAGAGCGTTCCGCGTGTCATCGGTACCATCGGTTGATCAACTCGAAAGCTCTCAAATCTCGAATCACTTCGCGTCATTTATATTACATCGGATATATTTTACTTCGCTTCGCTATCTCGCGTTACATATTATTTATCTGTAGCCATGTACGTGTCTCATATCATTGACATTCACATTTTGCTTACATTAATGTTTATCTGTTTTTTTTTTCATCAATAGAGATGCGTTAATGTACGGACGATCGTTATTTTGAGTTCTTTAGCAACCTTTTTAATAGTCGCCGCTGATCATGCAAATATTACAGGTCACACGTTCGAAGGTATCCTTTGCGTTGCTGTGTACGGCTCTTCGGAGTACTTTTCGTTAGCTCGATCGTTTTTTCTTTTTTTTTTAATTAAGGGTATTCTCGCTTTGGGTTTCCAAAAATCGATTTTTTTTGCATTTTTTAATAGTTTGAACCTTGTACACACACAGAATATAGCAGATTAGAGGTAAGAGACTTGATAACATTTTTATTAACGTATAAACTGTTTGTAAAATTTTAAACGCGTTCTTTTTTAAACAACATTTTTCAAAATTGAATCAATAATGCCACGATAACTCGTGTAGTTTTAATCCGATTGAATCAAAGTTTTCAGGAGATATTTACAACATTTTTGTCTTTCGCGCGTCCAATCTACAATCAAATAAAAATTCCAACTTTTCGATTTTTCCGGTAAGGAAGAATGTCGAAAAAAGCGAAAAAATCGAATTTTTTTCAAAACTGCCATTTTTGCAAAAATCTATTTTTTAATTTGATTGTATAGGTCGGACGAAAACTACACTTATATAGATTAAAATTTTTTTTAATTTTTTATTTCCGATTATTTCTGCGTCTTAAATCATGACAACAGTGAGCTGGTACTTTTTTGACATGCCTATACAGATTTGCAAATAATTGCTTTAAAAAATCTTGTATGAAAAAATCTTGTTTGAAAAAATCTTGTTTGAAAAAATTTGTAGAGAACATTTAAATATCAAAGAATAAATGTACCAGTTTCAACTTTATAGCTTTTATGTTTTTTAAAAAAGGGTATAAAGAAGGGTACTAAAAGCGAGAATACCTCTTTAAGGATCTATCATGAGAATAGTTAGCGTGTACATTTGTAAGACAAGGAAGAAATCTCTTCAAGTGGGTTCAATCGCTCTCAAATGATAAATTCGACACAAGTCGAGTAACGAGAAACGTTACATTCTGGCTATTCTCTGATTGGAGTTATTTGAAGTTAATTAATCGCATAACAATGTGTGACTTAACTGCTTAAAATTTTATTTTATTTTTATTTATTTATTTTTATTTATCGAGAGAATTATGTGTTACAGGGTGTTTACTACCTGGAGAAACTAGGAAAATCTAGAATTTTCAACAGAATTCTTTTTTATCCATGAAAATCTGGAATTTTCGTGGAATTTTATTAGCACTCGGGGAAATTTTTGGAATTTTAAAATAAAATTCTGTCTCTGAAAAAAATTGTTTCTTTGATCTTTTTTGTGATAATGCAGAATGCAGAATGTCGACAATTGCACTGCAAATTCAAGCATGTTATTTTTACACGCATAAACATCTAAAAATGACGCATTTGACTGAAGCTCTTTTTACATGTTTCTTGCCGTTTTAGATACGTTATTTAACACGTTTAATTGTATTAAATTAAAAATTAATACGTTCAATCGTGTTAAATGACATGATTTAAAACGGCAAAAAATGTGTAAGAAGAGCTTCAGCTAAAATAACACTCTTGGATTTGCAGTGTGGTTAGCAATAAATTTGGCATATATGTCGCGTTCACGTACATTCTCGTGTAATTCGCGAATTTTTATTTAAAAAATTTATT
Organism: Aphaenogaster rudis; assembly: GCA_003063815.1. Lineage (NCBI taxonomy): Eukaryota > Metazoa > Arthropoda > Insecta > Hymenoptera > Formicidae > Aphaenogaster > Aphaenogaster rudis. The sequence continues at coordinate 8,488 of NJRL01001966.1, forward strand.
TATTTTAAAAAATTAGGATAACAGTAGAAGACAATACAGAAGAAAGTTTACTGATACTATACTGTAGTGAGCTTTCCATGTACTATCCTTTTCGCGACTTCAAGAAAAGGATAGGTATAGTCTCGTGAAAGACTATAAGAAGAAATATGATAAAATAATAAAATTAATTTATTTCAAAATTGCATTAAAAAATTCTCTAATTTTACCTGGAATTTTGTACAAAAATACCTGGAAGATCCGGGAATTCTCAGGGAGTTTTTTTACACGATTTAAGTAAACACCCTGTGTTACTTTTAATGTTCTCCGAATAACTTTCGCTGCTTTTATACACATGTGCGTGCCACAAAGCATTTTGCTTTATTTTGATTTATTTTATCGAATATATATGTATATTAACCGTTTGTCAAAATTGTGCCCGAGTAGATAGCCGAAATAGATCTCACGTTTTACACAGATTAATCTCTCTCTCTTTTTTTTGAATTGTTCCACTAATCCCTCTTGCCTCCTCACCTTCTCTCCCGTCCGTTCGTATTCCCGAATGTGCATGTGCGAGCGTTTTATACGGCGAGCACTAACCCTTTTCCAGGTCCCGGCCTCCTATCTGCAACCGGTGCGGTTCTCTCTTTCTTGTTTCAGCGGGCACTTTGCTGTTTTCCAGGATTCTCTAATCCAGGCACTGCGTCGCGAAAAGGAAAAATACCCAAGCCACTACTGGCGGGTGTAGATAGCACAGGTACCTCGAGCACCGCCTCGAGCAAGAGTCGGCTGCTGGACGACTCGTCCGGTAGCGGCGGCGACGTGGTGTCGTCGAGCATAATCGAGTTCGCGAATGCGGCGGCCAGGCTGAAGGGCACGATCTCGCGATTGTCGGACGGCGCCGGCGGGGGTGGCAAGCCGACCGAGGACATGATGCTGCTCGAGAAGCAGGGCAGAAGCTCGCAGCGGCAGCGGATGGCAGCGGAGACGAGCGGCGAGCCACGTCGCGCCGGTAGTCTGCCGCCCAGTTCGTTACCGCGACCGCCGAGGGCACTCAAGGCGACCAGCGCCAACTCCCGCTACTGTCGTTTGAGCGACACGGAGACGCGCAAGAAGTCGGACCCGGGACCGGGGATGCTGGACACGTCATCCGCGAGCGGAGTCGCAGCCGGCGTCGGTGGAGGCGGTGGCGTAAAGATGACCCGCGACTCTTCCGGTAACTGCAGCATCGAGTACGGTAGATTCGACACCGTCGCCGCCGTCGCCGCGAAGACGACGCGCAGCAAGAAGAAGATCTCCGTGGAGAGCTTCATGGCGAACAGCTCGCTGAAGAAGTCGTCGGCCGGCTCGGGCGGCGGCGGCGGCGGCGGCGGCGGCGGCGGCCACCACCACGAGTACGAGAGGCTGCAGTCCGACACGATCATGGTCAGCAATCGCAAGAAGTCGTCGGCCGGCGGTAGTGTCTGCGCGTTGGAGTCAGCGGTGAGGCACCGGGAGATGCAGAGCCGCTCGTTTATACCGCCGCCGCCGTCGTCCCGCGCCCGCATCGGCGAGTACGGCCGCCTGAGCGACGGCGAGTCCTCCTCCGTAGCGGCGGTGGCGGCGGCGGCGGCCGCCGCCGTTCTCAAGGGTGGCGGTAACACCCTGAGGAAGCAGACGGGAGCGGGCGGCTCCTCCCGCGGACAGAGCACCGGCAGCACCGTGAGCAGCAAGAGCGGCCGCGACTCCGGCGGGACCGCCAGCAGCGAGGCGTCGACGACCTCCCTGCCGCCGACCAAGGCGAGGTCGATACCGCGTCCCAGCAACTACCGCATCCAATTTTGAGTAGCCCGTATTTATGCGCATATATCTCGGCCCCTGGGTCCGGTCTCGGTCGAGGAGAGGGGGGCCAATTCTCGGCCGGAATCTGGTCTCGAAACGTGCGACACGGTTCGACGGACGAATCTTGTAGCGAATTCGATCACCCGCATTACAGTGGATTAGTGCATATTAAAAGCCACTATACATGAAGTTATTTAAACGTAAAAACGCATAAATATTTTAAACAATTATATAAACAGTAGGGTTGTTACTTTTGACAACTTCGAAGCTACGAAAGAATTTGAAGCTTCGAAGTTAACTCCGAACCTTCGAAGTTAACTTCTTCTTCTTCTTCTTTAATTCCCCAATTGGATTTATGTACCACAGTAGGTGGTTCACAGTACCACAGATTAATATGATCCTAGGATCGGTATACAGCCTCGTCAGGGGAAGAGGAGGCAATACTTCTTGCTCGAATATAAAGTTAACTTCAAAGCTTCGAAGTTCTTCTTCTACTGTTATTCCCCCTTTGGATTTCCGTTCCACATTGAAAAAATACTACGATTTAGTTGGTCTAAAAGACCAGTGGACAGCTTTCCCGGAGATAAAGAAGGCACCACTTATTATTATATATTTCTTTTAATCACTTTTTCCTGCTCTTAATCGAGCAATTATAACTCTGAACCTAGTTACGTTTCCGAAAAAACCTCTAAAAATTGCAAGATTTAATTCTCGTGGGATGAGGACCGAGTTTGAACCCGCTATCCTTCGAACATGAATCGTACTCGCTCGTACTAAGCTTCGAAGTTAACTTCGAAGCTTCAAAAGCACTTTAAACTTCGAAGTTTCAAATTCTTTCAAAATTGTCAAAAGTAACAGTCCTAATCAATAATGATATTATCATATTATTTAGCAGAATACAAATTAATGATTTCATCGTTAAACTGATTATATTGTACCATTGTAGTCAGATATGTTCATATGTAACAGCTTTTAATATGCATTAACCAAATATAGTGCGAGTGATCGAATTCGCTATTAAGCACCGTCGATCGGATACTCGGGTCGTATCCGAATCGAGGGTTTTGAAAAAGGGTTAACGTCTCCGGCGGATTCGTTTTTCCGACGGCTGATTGCTTTCGATCAAAATTATTGGAATTTCGATTTGCAATGCAATCTTGACGAATTCTTTCTCTCTCGATTTCGTATGTATAATCGCGATTTTCAAGAGAGGATCTCGCTACTCGGTAGAACCATTCAATTCTTCGATTGATTATTAAATCGAGCTGTTTCGCATTTCGAGATTACCACGGTTCGACTAGGCTGTTACTTTTAATAACTTGAAAGAATTCGAAGCTTCGAAGTTAACTCCGAACCTTCGAAGTTTAAGGTGTCTTTAAAGGTTCAAAGGCACCTTAAACTTCGAAGGTTCGGAGTTAACTTTGAAGCTTCGAAGGCACCTTAAACTTCGAAGGTTCGGAGTTAACTTCGAAGCTTCGAATTCTTTCAAGTTGTCAAAAGTAACAGCCCTAGTTTCGATGATTAGTTCTCTTGGGTCTGAACGTATTTCATGCTCCTGAGATTCGTGCGTAACGCCATAAGCGCGGATACGGGGATTGTTAGTGCGAGTCCGGCGCCGAGCGTAAAGTACAAGTTTTCGCGAGACGTTTCTCGTCGAGTCTCGTTATAAGGTAACCACGAGCTTACGATGTGCGTGAGCAACGCGATGCGAAGGATGGCCATAACGGGGAAGCGCCTAAGCTGGCGCGTCGCGCCATTACGATTACTATTCATTATTTAGTAAGCCAATCGCCAGGCCATAACGGACACGAGCACCACGACCTATAACTAACGTAGCGACGTAGTATATGACCTAGTCATTACCAAAGTAACTCTCTAGAATAGGAAAGAAGAATTGTCTTCCCTGATCGCGCGTCTCGCGTGTAACGGCGGCCTTTCAGGGGGTAACTCACCCCCGAACGAAGTGCCTTTTTCGCGGATCGCCTTGCGCGTGATCCGCTTCTTGTTGCGAACGTGCGTCCCCCCGTTTCCCTTTTCCGCAAACAAAAAGGAGAAACGGGTTCCTCATTGTCTATTTTTTATGGAAACACGTTTACGATTCCTCAGCTCCGAAAGCTCGATCCTGAATTGCCAACACAGTTCATAAAAAATCACTTTTTCTCTCCGAAGTGCCATAGTATTGTATATATTCCGAAGATTTTTTCGCGCTGAATACGATACCGTCGTCAGAATTTGCGTAGCATGTCAGGATTTTGAGTAAATTGGGGTAAAATGGACCAAAAATGGCGTTTCATTTTTTTCATTTTTTGGTGGCAACAAAAAAACTTGGTTCCCAATTGGGCGTTTGGAGCACTTTAGAGTCAGTGGTTTCACCATTTTGAATTGACAATTTTGTGTAATAGCATGTGCATTCAAAATTTGTACACCTTAACTATTCTTTACAGGTAAATTTAAATTACAATTATTTATTTGCTGCCGTGTATTTAAGTGTATTTTTTGTACTGTAAATTATACAGAAAGTCTCTTCTAAAATTCAAACAGCCATAACTTGTAAGTCGTACAATCATAAACTAAAATTTATTTCGAAGCTCTTGAATTGTACTTTTAGATGCCGTTGACTTTATTTAGAACCAAATTTTTTGTTAGCGTAAAAAATTTATGAAAATGACAAGAAACGCCATTTTGGGCCATTTTATTCCAATTTATTCAAAAAATGGCGTTTCATTTTTTTAAGGCAACAAAAAAACTTGGTTTTCATTTGGGCGTTTGGAGGTCTTTGGAGTCAGTGGTTTCGCCATTTTGAATTGACAATTTTGTGTAATAGCGTGTGTATTCAAAATTTGTACACCTGAACTACTCTTTACAGCTACATTCAAATTATAATTATTTATTTGCCGCCATGTATTTAAATGTGCAAAATCCTGACGTGGTACGCAAATTTTGACGACGGTATCGTGTTTGTTCAGCGCGAAAAAATCTTCGGAGTATGTACTATGGCACTTCGGAGAGAATTTGGTGTTGGACCGTGTAATTAGATCTGAGTATCGATAGTGAAATGGAGAAACCGAATCGCGAATGGGATGATATCGCGACGATGCACCTCCTTTCGTCCTAGCGATACGTTCCCACTCATTCGCGCGTCTCTCTTTTCTTTTCTCGGTTTTTACGTCGTACAGAGATTACGTACGACGCGTAACGCGCACACGCGTTGTTCGATAGAGACGACACTTCTTTTCGCGTAGCTTTATCGTAATGTAACAATTCTTCCTAGAGATCACATAGGTATAGAAAGTCGGATTATCTCATTTACCTAGCTATTATTTTAACGTTACTATTTTTTTTCTAGGGCGCGTGACGATTAAGATAGTCTCCCCGCGCTTAGAAGAAAAAAAAAGCAATGAACGAAGAACGCCAAAGTATAAAACTTTATTAGGTATATTATCTCTTGCGATATATCTATATATATTGTTACGTCCCTGTGTCTCGTCTCTGTGTTTTGTCACAATAATTGTACGCTGTATCGGATCGATACGAAACAAGAAAAAGATCTCTAGGGCTAGTATTTATAGTCCATTCTTATACTTAAGACTATCTTAAGTAATGTCTTAAGACGCTAATACGGTTCTATGATTGGTTTGATATCTTAAGATTGTACTTAAGACAATCTTAAGTATAAGAACTGACTATGAAATGAATACAGGGCTAGGACTGTCAGATGATAAGAAAGAAGATCTCTTGGAGTCTAAGCAAGTCCGTGTTGCGAACGGCTCTTGTAATTTGCCCATTAATTCGTTAATCTCTTGAATCGTTTTTTTTTATTTATGCGAGTATGGGAGTATCGCGAGCAAATTACAAAAAAATATATATATATCGCAGCAGATTATATATATTATACAAGGTGATTCTTAATTATACGTTAATACTTCAGAGGGTGAAAATTTTTGATTGATTTCATCAACTTTTATTCTGGAATTCTTTCTCTTCAATCAAACTTTTCTCTATCATTCTTTTAATATTATCCGATACTTATGTTACGTGAAGATTCCACAATTCTTTTTTCGTGAAATCTGAATCTAAGATATAAACATAGGTCATTACATCTCGGAGTAGAATAAAGTAAACAAAAAGGGTTAAAGCACTTGCTTTCGTTGTAATTTATCTCTCTTTCTAGGACAAGGAATTAAACAAGAATTGAAAAGATATCTCTGACGATATTCTCAAATAATTTATTAAAATTATTTGGAGAATTTCTACGAGAGATAACGCGTAATAAATCCAATTCAAATATTTTGCGACCTGCAGAATAATCCAAGTCGCGAATGCAATTAATAATTAATTCAGGTTTAATTCGCGTAATCTCTTGTTAAATTATACACTCTTATACGGACCTTACACGATCAATAATACTGATCAGTAATATTGAATCAGTAATATTGACAATATACATTAATATTTTTACAATCTGACGATATTTTTATACTATTTGACATTTATATGATCTTTTTACAATACTGACGCGTTCTCTTCACACAATCAGTGTTATTGTCAAA
>NJRL01001973.1:0-21273 GCA_003063815.1 Aphaenogaster rudis
AAATAAAATCCTGGCTACGCCCCTGGTGCGGCGGTTTGGGAGCCGATGGTTGTACGGCTATTAACTCTATGTCAAATTCATTATTTCGCATGACGAAGTTACGCGTAAGTTAAGATCCGCGAATAAACGGCGCTCGTATAGGTTCACCGAATCGGGACGTGCGGGCTTAACACGGTTGCGTTTGAGTCTTTGTGAGCGCACATCCTTTCCCTCATCTCGGAGAAAACTCAAACTCGAATCTTTTGCGAACTACATTTTGCTGCTGGTTTTTAAACTGAATGGGATAATAAGGAGATGATCTCCGGTAAAAAGAGTTATGTACGTGCGTCGAGATTTTTAGGTAAAGGCGCTTTAAAAGGAGACAAAGAGAAACGTTGGAACCGGGTCACCGACTTGCGTTCGTAAGCGACGGGAACTCTTCGAGATAAAAGTTGTCAGTATTCTCAGGTGAAAGGAGGAGGCACCCTTGCTTCTTGTTCGCCGAGACTCGCGAGTGAAAACGAGTCCTCGTAAATCCCTATTATTCGCACGAAGAACCGAAGACAGATGTCGCCTTCCTTAAAAAAAACCTGTTGATCGAGTTCGAAGGCGAAAGCAGCGTGTGGCTAAGTTAGAAACTCAGGTCTGTCCCGCGATAATTATTTTAATTACTTCATCGAGATTTCATCTCCAGATTCGACGAGTGTCGATCTAAAAATCGGCATGGTGTTCGCGAGATGCGGTTAGATCTAAAAGAAAACTTGTAACGACTGTTGGCCTTGAACGGGAATAATTATAATTACATCGCATCGGCGTATTCTTCGATTTACGAACGGGCCGATGAAGCCGAATAATAATTTAGAATTAAGTACCTCATTGACAGCAGGTAGTAGACACGACGCGCCACGAGCAACGCGATGATTATATACCGGTAGTGCGGCCGTAAATCAGCGGAATCGCTGCCGACTGTTGAACCGCGCCGCGCCGTTCCATCGATGCGTGTATCGCGCCTTATTTGTAAGAAGTGTTCTCGCACCGTAACTCTCCGTGACTGCACGACATTCCCCGCACTCGTATGGAACGATAATAAGCGGAATGTTATGAGGAACAATCTTTCCTCGGATTTTTTGAGACGTGGAGAAATGTTACACGCGAAATCGCGCATACGATCAAACGCTGCACGGAAAGAACAGTTTTGCTGAAGTATTTAAAAATTTAGCCAAATACAGATCTGAAAATAATTATATTGAACCATCTAAATTATATTGGACGCTCAAGAAGAATGATAATGCTGTAAAAAGTTTTGACTACGCGGAAAAAATGGTTTTGTTGAAATATCTCAAAATTTGGCCAGATATAAATCTGAAAATAATTTTGTTGGACCATCAAAATAATTATGTAGGACGCCCAAAATAGTTACTGGAATATCAAAACTTTTTGTAGCATTATCATAATGTTTGAGTATCCCACGTAGTTACTTTTGATGATCTAACAAAATTATTTTCAGATCTGTATCTGGCCAAAAATTTAGATATTTCAGCAAAACCGTTCTTTTCGTGTAGCAACCAGTAATTTGAGCGTCCAATATAATTTTGTTTAGACGGTCCAACATAATTATTTTCAGATCTGTATTTGGCTAGATTTTTTAATACTTCAGTAAAACCGTTTTTTTCATGTATAAAAATGATAACCCGAAGTATCGAAAATTGGCACATGCTCCAAATACGTTCGCGACGGTGCAAATCGGGACACGAATAAATCTCTCTCTCTCTCTCTTTCTCGCTCGCTCGCTCTCCTTTCGCACTGTCGATCGCCTGTAATTCGATGCAACGATCCGGACCAATGCTTTCGCATCCTCCTATTTGGTCGCCGACATTAGGAGCGATTTAAATTCATGGCGATCGAAATTAAGGTCGCCCCGGACGTTTCGCTCTCGCCGGACCGTTTTGCTGTGCCATTACGGGACTCCGAGAGAGCCCGTTCATAGGCGACTCATTGTATTCAAAGGTGTTCGCCATTATAATTTTCGTCTCGCGACGAAAACGAACGTGCTCGGTTCCCTAGATCGAATTCTCGCCGACCAAACTGTTTCGCGCGATTTGGAGCACGAAACTTTTGCTCTTACTTGATAATTTAATCGATAATTCCGAATTGACATAAAATTATATTTTATTTAAAAAATTAATCTCTCGTTTTCAAGTTTGGAGGAAATTAAATGCATGTTTATGATTAGGCTTTGAAGGGAACAAAATGCATTATTTGAATCGAAATTTTATTTCATATAAAATATTGATTTTTCTCGCGTTTCTCTTATTTTTTTTCTTAACTTCTCAATTTCATAATCTGAAGGGTACAAGGCACATATAAAGTTTGACATATGGAGAATGGAATATAAACAAAAAGAGGTAGAAAGTCGAATGAGGGAACAAAAGGGCGAGGGACAAAGCTGGCTCGGACTGGCTGGAAATACGTACAAGGGCGTATAAAATTTATAGTAAACATGTGTATCTTTCTGTGAAAAACCATAGAATATCATGGTTTTATGGTTTCTAAATCCGTTCACTAATATTGTTCCAATATGTTCAAATGCCGATTTGAAGATATCCTTGGAGGTGCAACTCTCGAGGCTAAATATAATTTATCCTTGAAGGCTTTCTCTCCGTCTCTCCCTCTTTCTCGTTCGTTGTTTGCGTCGACACGATTGTCAGTCTGGGACGATCCGTAAATTAACGGCAGGATCGGCAGGATTCTCACGTCAGTTTCAACCCTATCGCATTTGAAGTAGGATTTCGAAGATTCAAAGAAAGGAGGGTGGTCATCCCAAAATCAAGATGTGGACACGGTTGTCGTCCAGAATTCGAAATAAGCTTGCGCTTCGATACCGGATGCGCTAATCGCTTCGCAGTTTGATAACAATCAAATACTGGCTATACAAAAATAAAACTTTATAATTGATATATTTAAATTAAAATTATCGATTACTTATTCATCTTAACGTTAATTCTATTGTAATAATTAAATATGTTCTATTAGAGTCTGGCTTTGTAGCACGATGAAGAGAAACGTTGTTTGAGAGAGAAAGAGAGAGAGAGAGAGAACTGGCAATTGAAATGCGCAATACGTTCTCACCTGTCGACGAACAGCAGCCATCTTCGTTTTCGATTGCCGAAACATGCCGCTAATTATTTATTCCTCGCGTACACACGACGACTTCTATCCACGCGCGTGAATCTTCGGAACAGGCCGAGCTTTCGGGGGACATACTAATGGCGATATATACTGAATGAGAACGTCGATATCTGAGATAACTTTCGACAGTTACAAGCCTGTTTCAAATTTTGTAAATCGCGAATATGCGAATTAATTGAATTCGTACAGCCTTTTTTAACAAGGATAGTTACAAGTAAGCCTAGTACATATTTGCATATCTTCTCTTCATATGAATTATTTTATATAGAAATAAATTTTTAATCGATAAAATTAAATTAATAAAAGTAAATTGAATGTATTAAAGGAGAAATTAAATTTCTGCTTGCGTATCTAATGTCCATAGACTGTACTGATTAAATCGACTTATGTAAGTCGCCTTTTTAACCGAAGGGGAAGAAAACTGCAATTTATATTCTTAAACTGTGCGTGCGATAATAATCATTTAAGTAATGTTTTAAATTAAAATAATGTTCACTTTTATTCCCATGATAACTGCGGAAATGGAGGAACTGGCACGCGTTTACTCATATGAATGTCTTATTCTGATTCGTGAATTGCAGGAAGCTTTTTCTACGACACGTTCGTCGTGCACCTTTTCCTGCCACGATCAATCATTCTATATTTAGAAGACGATAACGTAACTGTAGTAGAATATAGAGATTATTGTCTTACTGATTATTATTATCGTTGCCATAGAGATTATAAGTTCTTGGTTCCAATTTCGATCAAGAACTTTAATCAAGGCCTCGTTATAATTTCTACGACCTTATTGAGTTAAATCGGACTATCTAGATGTGAGCTTGGATATTTCTCGTTCCAAGACTCTATTGTGTCTCTATTCGCTTGCAGTTTTCTTTTCATTCCTCGCGACTTCAACGTTGGCAGAGATAGACAGCAGATAATACTAATTCGACGTTACGCGCGCGTCTTAGCAGGCTTTGTTGCAATGGAAACGCAGCTGTCGTACTATCGATCGTCACGATGACGGTTAATTAAGGGAGCAACGCGAAAATAAATATCGACGATTTCTCTTCGTGTCCCGCGGACAACGCACGATCGTAAGTTTCAGAAACAAAGTATAATACATTTGCGCGCGTAAAGATATCTGGCATGACTCCATCCAGAAATCCTTGATACATCGAGATCAAGAACTGTTCGAAATAAATAATAAAATTAAGTCGAGCTGAAATCGCGATCACGACGCGATCGCACACTGCGTCCTTGCATTTTCAGTCGACAGTGTTGTACATAAATCGAATAAAAATTTTTATTTGATTACGAATAACAAATTATTTTATTTTTTTATTTGTTGATTGAATTATTCGCGTGTTATTCGGATTATTTGTTATTCCGTAAAACATGTTTATTTGTTATTTTTTATTCGAAAATAAAATAGATAAAAATATAAGTCGATAAAAAATATTAATTAATAAATTATAACTTTACGTTAACAAATTAAGTCAATTTTAGTTTCCGATTCGTACGTCAATTCTCGTGATCGATTATTTTTGTATTCGCCATATTTTCGAATAAAAAATTGTGAATAATGAATAAATTATTTCATTCATTTTTCGTTATTCAGAATAAATTTTGCTTAACACTGCCGGCCGATGCTTATCATTCTCTTTAATACGTGCCCACAATATCTCTCAATTACATGTTACATGTCAGAATATCGCGAATGCGTGGTTAAAAAGATGTTAGCTTTCAGTCCGTTCTCAGATTTTCATATGAAGAGGATAATCAAGAATGTGTCTTCTCTACATAGTGACTGCGGCAAAAATGCTGCACGGTGAGATTTCTACTACCCGTAGACACATAGTAGCTTTCTCGACTCGACGTTGCCGCATGGAAATCGCGAGACGGGTATTTCTGCGTCACGCTCGCAACAGATGCGCATTGCAAATCGTAATTCTGCAGGAACGAGAACATTTTTTTTTCGTCAAACTACATTCTACCTGAATGTAGTCTACCTAATGCTGCTTACGATCCTCCACGTTCATAAATTTAATTGTATGAAAGCAATCCAGTACACGTTTTCGTACCGCGACGAATTGTAAGCTCGTAATGTAGATACGCAGCCGCAACTGCTACCAGGACCAGAATATTACGCGAGAACGAGATGCACGAAGGTGATCTCCGGATGACTTAGAGGAAAATAAATTATCGCCGGCATATATTTTACGGGTGTATTTAGTGGGTCGGCCGCGCGTCGGCCGCTCCAGATTTACGTCCGCGTCCGGTACTTGAGTTCTCGCTGCGAACTTTGTGCATCGCTATGTATAGAAAATAGTAAGTATAATTATTCCGCGTGGGTGGAGCGTTCTTTCTTAAACTATTAAATACTAGTCGATGTATTTCCTCGGTAAAGTTACACGGAAAGAATGGTTTTGCTGAAGTATCTAAAAATTTGGCCAGCTACGGATCTGAAGATAATTTTGTTGGACCATCAAAAGTAACTGTGTAGGACACTCAAACATGATGATGATGCTGCAAAAAGTTTTGATATTCTAGCAACTATTTTGGACGTCCTACATAATTATTTTGATGACCCGACAAAATTATTTTCAGATCTGTATCTGGCCAAATTTTTAGATACTTCAGCAAAACCATTTTTTCCGTGTATAAGCACGCAATCTCTGCGACGCTAAATCGGAAGAGAATCGCGAAAGCTTGGACCATCGTTTTTTATTTCTAGTCATTTTTACGTTTAATACATTAACAATCTCTCGGTATTCAAATAGAAAGATATAATAGACTCGTGGGTGTAACCAGTTTCTCTCTCGTCGCGCTGCATAGCGTTCATTTCACGCTGCGCTAATCGAACTAGAATTAACAATAGCGTCGTGTCGGCTTTGTCACTGAAGGGAACCACGGATTTCTATTGCGAATATATTGACGGTAAATTACCATCGCGACCACGTGTCCCAACCTCCACCGATGAACCGCGAGAAAAAAGTATTAGTGTCAAATCAAAACTTATATACTCAAATATACTCATATTTTCTTATATTTTTCTTGGTTGAACTGTATAAAATGACTTCATTCAAACAAGTTTTCTTTATTTAACGCAATTTAATCTCATTTCAAGATTTCTATAGTTGAAACTAAAGATATTCTTAAATCAAGAATATTCTTTTTTTCTGTGTGGATAGATTTACGAACGTGGATTTTTGTCACACTGTAAGACGACGACGACGAAAATTCGTTCCTCCGACCGATCGCAAATCACCGGCGCGAAGTGAATTATCATTCTCGATTCCCGCGGTTTTAACGACGACGAGTTCGCGTTTAACGCGGCGCACTTTATTATCGCGGCTGTCGCGAGCGCGCTTGCTACTCGCGAATGCTTAAAAAACAACCGTCTTATAAATAGTCCTGGAAATTATCGGTTCCCGAGGGAGCGTCGATCGCGTTACAAAATCGTTGCTCTGCTCCGAGGTGTGCGAAGGAGACGTTCACCCCGGACACTTGGGTACAATTTCGCAGCGCGCGAATATCGCGGAATGGCGTGGAATTTATGATATCCGTTCCGGTAAATGCTGATCATTCACCGAAACAATCATATTCCGCGCGGTTTGAAAAATTGCTCGCATTATGCATCACGCGGCGGTATTTCCGTCCGGCGCGCGATAATTACTTTATTGTATGGAAGCGCTCGCGCCTCTTCTTATTGTCGGTCCGCGACAGGTTCGCTACAGAGATCGTATAAATAGCGTATAAATACCGTATAAATAGCGCTCGCGTATCGCGGCGACGTTTTATCGACGTATTTGCGTCGCCCTTCCGTAAGCCGCGGTTCTCGTAAAATCACCCGCGCCGCGCTTTACGAGCGTTTTCAATCGTGTCTTTACGGAGCGTCGTAAATGACTTCCTTCCGCCGTGATTAACATAATTCTCCGCATCGCGTTATTCGTATTAATACGAGAGCATGCGCCGTCAGCAACGCGAGTGCAGGTGCATGCGCGAGGGAAGGGAGCTTGATTAATATGCGCCTTCGAGATTCGCTCTTTCCTTTGCCTTAACCGAATTAAACACGACCGTCTATTAATCAGCACAGATAAACAGCGGTCTGCTGGATCGTAGACATTATCCGACACGATTTAATTAATTAATGGAATTTACTAATATCAGATTATCTTTCTTATTATCCCTCTCCCGCTTAAAATGTCTTATTAAACATGACCTTTTTTCTCTGTAGAGGCCAGCGTGCGTAGCTGCCACTTAAATAATTTTCTACTAATGATCACCATTTCCGTTTATCTGTCTTTAGAGCGCCCTGCGATAATAGCTTAATTAACATTCGACATTTTTCCCGGAGGGAGGACAACGTCAATGAGAAGCATATATGAATAATACATGGAAAGACAAGTTGCGCAGCATCGAGATTTTCCCTGCTTCACAACTTGCGGACTTTTACTCGCTCCCCGTTGATCGTATCGACGATCGTTTCGATTAGTCACTTCGCGATAAGGCCTTAAGCGTAACAAAGCGGCGTTTCCCGAAGCGATCGGAAGTCCGTGTTCCGCATGCGCATCCGATTCTTGGTATTCGCGTTTTATGTCGCTCTCCGCATCCCGCCGCCCCGGTCGGAAATATAGCTCTAGCGGCTATAAGGCGATTTTCTGGCGCGCTGGCTAGAACACCGGAACACCGGAATAAAGCGGCCGCGCTTATTGCGTACACCGCGTTCTCCAGGAAGGGGCAGTAGGAAGACGCGGGTCTGAAGCGCGCCGGGCTCCAACTAATATGGTGGAAATTACTGTTCGCCTCATAAATCGATGCAGTCCGCAATTTGCATCGGCGAGGCGCATCGTGAAGCCCCATTATTTCTCATGACATTAATATACGGCGCATTAAAGTCCGTTTCTGCAGGCCGTATCGCCCTGACTTGCCGATGGTAGCCAGAACACTCGGGAATTCACTCCTTATCGGGGCGTAAACTTCTTAAGGACCCCGTAAATGTACCCGTCTGATTGGATTTGATCGATCTCCGCAAAGTCAGCCACTCCTCTTTCAGAATATCGATATAATTGACAGAATTCTTCTCCAAAGAATTCGAAAGTCTGTACAAATTTTTAATTCAATTAATTAAAGAAATAGGGCTACAAATATAGGGAAACTGCTTCATATTTTTATTGTGCACGGAAAAAACAATAAGGTTGCCACAACTACAATAATAGTAACATTTGGTACAGCCACGTCCTGTGGTTGTCACATTCAATGAAGGCAACTATATGCATTTGATACAGCAAACATAGTGAATGTTGAGACAAACATAGTAAATGTTGAGACAAACATATATAGATGCACTACACAAAACGATGTGAATGTGACAACCACAGGACGTGGCTGTACCAAATGTTACTATTATTGTGGTTGTGGCAACCTTATCGTTTTTTCCGTGTGCGGAAACAGGTTATACTTTTTTTATTTCGATGAGAATTAGAGGATTTGAATTATATCTTCCTTATATTAACTTTGTTTTGCGTTAAAGTAGGTGATAAAATAGATGATAGGACATGAAATATTTAATATTTATGAAGGTGTCAGCTGATGATTCTTCAGAGCTGATCAAAAGCGCGGTAGCGCGTAGCTATCGTTTTCTTATACATTTTAACTCTGCTTCGCATTAAATAATAAACATCAACACGTATTTAATATATACATATATAACCACACATTGAAATTTTGCTGACGTATCGCGAAAAATATCTTATTTATATGTATATTCTATTCTATAATATGCAGCATCGAAGAGCTGTGTTATCCGAAATACAGTCATTAGCAAAAATTGGATGTAATTGCATCTGGCGGCCGCTAATACGCACGTAGCCGCTTTTAAATCGATCTTATCACGTTCGCTCCTCGCGCGTGATACACGCGGCGTCGCTTGTTCTCTGATAAACTTAATTTCGTGCTATAAATAATTCCACGCTAGTAATAAATTACTAACAGTAAATTATAATTCTTCTATGTTACTTCACTTCGATCGTATCAGTGCGGGCGAGTTGAACTTTGTGTTCTTTTCGCCGAGAAAGAAACACGAGGCTGACGTGAGGGACTTTGATCGATCGCGGTGGAATCGTGACTCAGGAAAGATACCGATATCGTATCTGTCGGAGTCGTCGAAGGACTTCCTCGATTCCGCTCGATCCTTCGCGTTCGCGCATCGCGGACGATCCCGACGAATAGC
This sequence comes from Aphaenogaster rudis, assembly GCA_003063815.1. Lineage (NCBI taxonomy): Eukaryota > Metazoa > Arthropoda > Insecta > Hymenoptera > Formicidae > Aphaenogaster > Aphaenogaster rudis. Next base: position 9,386 of record NJRL01001973.1, read on the forward strand.
CGGTTCCCTCGGGCTCTATTACTTATGCAGTCTACGTTGCCCGGCTCGCAACGTTGCCCGCTTGCACGACCGCTTGCTTACCCTTCGTAACGTGTACTTTATTCCTTCCAGATGCGCTCGCGCCGATAGCTACTGGCGATCCGCTCGTTTAACAGCGTAACAGCGAACGGCAGCGGGCGAGCCAGAGCGCGGTGAACGTGGAGCGAGAAAGAGAGGAGGGCAAGGGAAGAGGCAAAAGAAAGGATTAGGAGGCCGTCGTGAAGGGGATGCATAGGAATGGAACGCGACGAAAATACGCCTGCCTTCTACGAGGGTGCAGCAAGAAAAGTGAGCAATATACTTCCCGTCAAAATATTATCCTGCCAATAATCTGCTCGACGATCTTAAACACAGAACCAGTACATTTTCGATCGAATCCGCGCTCCCGACGTTTTGTAGTTTATTTATTCAAATAAGTAAGTAATTTAAATGACAAAGGCTCTAAGATATAAATCAGTAAGTAGAGAAATAAGAGCCGGTATTCACGATTCGAGTCCTCTTTAGTACGTAAATGGTAATATAGACTGGAAAACGTTGGATCCATTAGTGATTTGTTCAAAGTCCAAAAATCCGATAAAAGTCGTTTTAAAGGTCCAAAATTTGTCCAAATATCAATTTTACTCCTATGACTTTTATCGGATTTTCGGATTTTGAACAAATTACAAATGGACTCGATGTTTTCCAGTCTATTGCCATTTACTGAAGAGGACTCAAATCGTGAATCGAAACGTCTGCGCTGTTTTTAATTTTTAATCTATATTTGTTCGAATAAAAAAGATCTTGTTGCACATGTAAACCCAGTGCCGACTCTTATTGGCTTTTATATTTCTCTATTTACTAAATTTATTTATTTATCAATTTGTTAGAGAGTAGTTAGACTTAAAATTGTATAAAGATGCCTTCTGCGAGAATCTTCGAGGCTTGACGGATGCGAAATCGGCACGCGTCGTTCCGTTTCTCAAAAAATGCGACGTAAGAAAAAAGGAAGAGAAAAGAGCGGCGGGAATAGATTTGCAAAAACGTAAATGAAGCGCGTCTCGCGATGAATACGTATAAGGAAGAACGACGAGGGATCGTTGTATCCAACCTGTGATCGATCGTCGATCACGGGAGCCTGTCCTAAGTGCCGGTTTCGATAACGTTTTATTGATTCCATCGCTCTCTTTCTCGCGCAACCTGCGAGACACCGAAATATCAGCGTGTCGGCTCGATTGCCATAATTTGGGCCCTGAGTTTCGTTGGTAATGGTTGCGTTGGAGTGCCGCCCTGTTTCCTTCTTCTTTTTAAACAACGTTAAGATTCTATAAAGCGTACGATAATAAGAGGCGGCCGCGAAAATAGCCGAAAGGGGAACGCATTAGCGGAGGAAAAGGGAATAGAGGCTGGAGCGAGAAAAGAAATTCGTAAAACGCACGCATGAAGGTGGACGTATCTTACAGTAACTATAACATGGTGCTTTCAATCATCGACCTAGAGCACGGACTGCGCTATCCCTACTTTACTCGTATATGAAACAAGGTCCAGAAAAATGAGCGAGATAGCAAGTGACCTAGGACTATCTCTATCTCTATCTATGAATCTGATTGGTTAAAAATCGATCGCAGGAACGTAAGGAAAGGATAGATATTTAAAAAAGGATAGATATTGACCGCGGACTCGTGCTGTTCTTCTTCCACATTGAGACTAACTTTCGACTTGCGTTGCGCAGTCGATGCTTTCAATCGTGCTATCGTCATCTCCTTCATTCGGGATACGCTTCCATCGATGCTATCGCGAACGTATCTCGCGTAGGTAACCCGAAATTCCGATCGCTTCTCTAACGACAGTTTGAAAAGGGAACGAAGTCTCCTTCGGAGATAATACGACGAGGGTGCGTCGCGGGAATTAGGAGGCGAGTGTATCGTCGACACGCGCCTGAAACCGGTTTATTCCGCATCCGCGACGGCGTTCGTTTCGATTGCCTCCGCCGGCAATGTTTCGCGATAACGAGGCGATTCTTCGTGGCTACGTGTGCGGCTTAGTAGGAGCAGCGATTAGAAAGAGGGATCGCTCGCCTTCGCCACAAAGGCACGGCGGTGTCTGTTGTGTCGAGGCGCGCCGGAGAAGCCAGCCGCAGGGCGGATTCGCCGCGGCGACCACCGAACGCTCGTAAAGCGCCAAATCGAATGGCCGCACGGAATCGTAAAACCTCGACGGGCCCCGGTAGCGGGAGATTAAATATAACTTTTTACGATGAGAACCGCGGGAGACCTGAAAGCGAAAGCCCATGGGGATGCCGTGTATCGGGACCATTTTCGAGCGTCGCACTCGAAAATGGGATGTCGCTCGCGGGACAAGAATCGAATCGAATGGCGCGTATAGAGAAAAAAAAAGAAATCGGTGAAAGAGACGCGATTTCAATGTTGCGATTCCTGCGAAGGCGAAAGTAGCCGTCGCGTTATTTATGCGCGGCGATTATTGGTCCTCTTTGTGACAAAAAGCGAGATTCTCCCTCTCGAGGTTGCGACAGGGTCCTCCTCGGGGATTACGTTGGGTGCATTCGTTTACGCATTGGCTGCCGCAGATTTATCATTTTATCCTTGTTTAACATTCGGTGAACAACAAGGATAAAATGATACATCTGCGACAGCCAATGCGTAAACGAATGCACCGGTTGCCTTCTCAAGAATTCGAAGCGCAACGTATCTATAGAGAATGCAATTAGATAACGAGAGAACGGGGGCGTTATATCGCTCAATTTATCTCTGCTCGAAGAGAGAGGAAGATAGATAAGCCGATAAGTCTCTTTATTAACTATACGGCCGGACGTAAACAGTTCTATCACGATAGCGAGCTTCACGGCGACTTAGCCGGAGACTTACCTGCGTAGACCGAGATCTATGATGTTCTCGCGAGCGTCCGAAATAATGTTATACGTCTGAATATGAGAGCTGCGATTTTAATTAACATGAAATGGGGGTTAATTACATATAATATACTGTCCCAGAGCGGAATAATTTGTTCCATCTACATCGTTTCGCATGCCTCGCGCATTCCAGTAGTCTAGTACATTGTAGTACAGGCTTGCGATAGGATCGAACGGGATAAGAATCGCCTTAATGGCGTCTGGGAATTCTTGCTCAATTTCGTTTACGATTCGTGAACATCGCCACGTCTCGGGACGAGTGCCCTCGTTGTTCGCGGGCTCTTAACGATGATTAATCTCGGCGGAGGGTGCGCGCGACAACCCGGGACCCGCCGCTATTTTGACACGCGATATATATTTTCGGGATGGAGAAATGAGTGGCTCTCTCGCAGAGAGCTCTGCTGTTCGCATCGCGATGATTTACTCGAAATGACGGACCGAGGAATCCCTCCCTCCTTCGTCGTTACTTTTATTCGCGCGAGCGTGCCCGCGGCGAGCTTTCGCAAAGCAGTCGCAGCTGCAACGCGCGCGCTCTTCTCGTCGTATATTTCGGGAAGAGAAACAAGCGCGTAATTCGCGGATTCTTGCAACGCGCGCTCGGAGCGCATAAATTTCCGAGCAATCAAACGATTATGCCGCTCGGGTAATCGGGTGCGGCTGCAGTGGTTTGAATCGCGTATACAATCCGATCTCGACTCGGTACGTGAAGCTTATGTCAGACTACGCATTGGAGATTGAGAATTGTAAATTGGAGATTAGAATTCGATCAATCAGAACGAAGGGAATGAGGATTAACATTACCTGATTGATCGAAATTTAATTTCCAATTCGCAATCCTTAACCCTTCGCAGATCACGTGTAATTTTGCTACTTCCATCGGGTCTTTTAGGGTCAGTTCAGATTTTCAAGCTGTAATGGTGCCATAAAGAATCTGAAAAAATTCAAGTATACTTTCAAAGGCTTTAAGACTCTATTTATATATGCCTGATTCTTGTATGGGTTTTTTTATGAGTCAAAATTAGAGCAATTTGTCTCCGTAAAATTCGAAATTGAAATATCGACTGGGTCTTTTGAAAGACCCACGTGGTCTGCGAAGGGTTAATATGCAATGCGTAGTCTGACATGGGCTTTACGCTTCTCAATCTTGGATGGATCCAAAATTTTTTCCCAGCCTAAGAATTCGCCGTCCGGCCGTCATCTCCGGCCGCGACTTAATCCTTGTCATTAAATTGGCAATTAGCGTAATGCAATAACGTCGTCAACGTGCTTAAGGTAATAATTAAGGGACTCCTCGTCTCTCGCATGCGTTCGTAAAAACGCTCCCCGCCGCGGAGGCGCGGGCGGTGCGCTTTAAAAGGACCGCGCCGTGATTCGTAACACGTTGCGACCGTACGTAATACGCGCAGCCATCACCGGATGCGATCGGTCCCACTACCGGAAGCGATGTGCCTTTCTACCGCTTGTGCGCGCGTGTTCGGCGTGCGTTATTTGGCAACGATAGGACGATGAAATCCTTTTGCCAATTCTTACCTTGTTTTATAACGTCCCCAATACGCGACTTTGGATATCAATTGAAAGTTATCTATTTGAAATATTAATATATACACGGAGAAAATTTTATATTAAATATTACTATGTATGGCAGTAGCCGTGGACTATTGCTGGAATTATAAAAATTTTTACTATGTTTTTCATTGTTTTACATAGTGTAAATTTTTATAATTCCAACAATAATCCACGGCTACTGCCATACATAGTAATTTTTAATATAAAATTTTCTCCGTGTATAAATATTAATATATATTTTTTAATGGATCTTATTCGCTCTAATAACCTCGCTTCCCGCAAATGCGATATTTAATATATAATTTTAATATTCCGAAAATATATCGCGATCCAAGCGGCCGCGGACAATTGCGGATCGCCGAGTGCGTGATTTCACGGGCGAAGAGGCACTTGTTTATTTCACCGAGAAATGACGTCAAAAAAGCGTCGCGTGACGCGCGCGGTGCAGCGAAATAACGCAAGCGACACGTGCGAGGAAGTGAACCAAATGCAGCGGGGTAATAATTTTCCTGACGACCGTCAGTGTCGCGAAACGGCGCAATAATTGTACGATAATTTAGGCAGGATTTTGTCGAGAATTAATTACGCGCAAGGATTTCGTCGCGCGAACGACTTGCGTTCTTTGGACTTGCGTCTCCGTTAATTGGACCGCCCGCGATCAAACCCGATGGGCTAATTACAGGTGTCGAGGTAATTAACCGGCGTTGTCACGAGCGCGCTATTTATGCCGTACACGTCGACCGGCCAAGTCCGCCGATGTCCGTCACCGGCCGTCTAATGGCGAACGAATAACAGTATTTTTCTTGCCCGCAGCCCCCGGCACCCGCGAAAGGAGAACAGTTACGCGCCTCGCCTATGGCGTGCTCGGCAGGATGCACCGCGAGTGATAATGACGGGGACGGGGAAGCCGCGGACGTGGCGTGCATCGAGCGAGAAGCGCGGACGTCGCATCGCCGGCCCGGTGAGTCTCTTCGCTGCATGTATATCTTTGTACATCGCGTGGTAGCCGCAATCGAATTTTTACTTGAAGATACATTCTACATTTCTTGGAGTGAAATCTCACTCCAAAGAGTGAAAATACTGCCACTTTGAAATTTGAGTGGCAATATTTTCACTCGCTTGGAGTGAATTTTCACTCGTTTGGAGTGCAATTCACTCCAAAAAATATAGAGAGTAGAAATGCGTAATACATACGTGAACGCTATCGGGACAAAAAAGCGACCGTGGAAAAAATAATACGAAAAAAATCCGTGTACAATATAAGGTTTATGCCCAATTTCTTCACCTTTAGATGAGTTTTATCTTCCAGATAAAGTTAGCAATAGCCAATCACAGCCATTGATTCTGAGAGATATCTTCCGGATAAAGTTATCTAAAGGTGAAGAAATTGGGCATTTTTTAGAGTGATTTTTGATATAAATATTACGGAGATTTTTAAAAAAATCAGTTTTTAATTGCTTACGACTATTACAATTAAAATTGTAAATTACAATTGGCTATTACGGTAAAAAATGTTTTGTTTATGTCCGCGCTTTAATATAGCTCGATCTACTGTGCGTCGCCTTTATCTTACAGGGGCTTGAACTTTTGAACTCATTGTCATGATTATCGAAACTCACAAAAACACACAAAAAAAATTCTTAGTAAACTTGTGAGATGCATTTAGTAATACTCTTTTTTAAGTATTTGATCATTATTATCGATTATAATAATAATAACAAAACATTTTGTAATAATTATAAATATTTGTAATAATTATAAAAGAGTAAATTTTGTTTAGTTGAGCCAAGCCGGCTGTGAAATAATTTCAACTAAACGTATAATAAGTGTTACATAATTTAGTTGGCTCAACTAAACAAAATTTACTCTTTTATAATTATTACAAATGTTTATAATTGTTATACAAAATGTTTTGTTATTATTATAATCGGTAGTAATAATCAAATACTTCAAAAAAAGTATTACTAAATGCATCTCACAAGTTTACCAAGAATTTTTTTTCAATGCAGGATTGTCTCGCGTGAAAATTATTTTGGCATTTGCCGCAATTAAATAATTAAAAAATAGATTTTTGGCCACTGAGTTATTACCGTTCGGTTTTTTTTCGTTCGCGCGCAGTCGATTCTTCGTAAAAATTAACGCAACGCATTCGGTTACCCGGTAGTGATCAATGAAAACTCGCCTAACTATAATGCCCGGATTACGCGGGAGTGCCCACAATGGCTGCATTATAGTTATTGCCGTAAGAGTACGGATGCTGATGACAGCATTACCGTGATTGCCAGTTAACATAATGACCGTCGCTGACCAGCGCGTCTACCAGCGACACGTACGAGCTTTCTGGACACGAGGTCGACGACCCTTGACCTCGTACAGGCTAGATACGAGCTAGATATTTCCTGAAAAGGAGAAACAATTGGCAATCGGCGCGGTCCCGAACGCGACTTGATCGCATTGTAGGGGGAATAGAATAATGCTCGTGCCTGGTTCTGCGCGCTCTCCGCTCTCGCCGTTGCGCTCGGCTCGGAAGGAGAATTATCGTTGGTAGGATTATGATTTATATCTCATTTTCTGATATTACGTCATGATATCTTAGCCCTTGGACGCGTACTTCAGTCCTTGCAATCTTTAATTTCGTTCTCTCGCGCTTATATTCCATCAAAAATGTTACCCCGATATGAACTATCTAAAAGAAACGTTATTCACTGGAGAGAAATTGCGAGGCTACGCTAATAATTATAATATAATCACCGTCTATTAACGTACGATCAATCGATAAGCAGCACCGATAAGCAGCGTAAAATTAGTAATTATGCTCGCCTCGGCCGCGTCGATGATGCATAATTATATGTTTTCGTGGCATTTTCGACGCGACCTCGAGCAGCTCATCTGTCGTAATGTCCCCGTGCAAAAATTATCCTACAGCTTTTACCGCTGGCTCTTCCGAAAGGAGGTTAACATGGATATATTTCTCCCGTGACGTAATCAGCATTAACGAGCGAAACGGTTCCGTGCCCGGCCACGGGAGATATTCGCGAGAGCGCAAATTGGACGATGAGGCCCGCGCGCACTCGAGATAAATAAATATCATGGGGGGCGGGTTGCGAGATGCGGGTATCGTGGAAATCAGCCGTGGTCGCCTCTCGAACAAACTCGCACGAGCCTTCATATTTTTTTCCGCCGTTCCCCTCGGTCGTTCGACGAAAGAGGCACTCGTTAAAATCGGCGACAGCGTCGCGAAGTGGAAACACGAACGAGAACTGGGCTTCACTGGGACGGTATTAAGTGCCCGATTATTATCGATTAATATACGAAATTATTTGCCGATAAAGATTCAAGTAGTATTATTCGTCCACGATACCTGTCATTTGCGAGCCGGTTATGTACGATTTTATTTTTTGGAACGAGTTTGCTCGCCGGTGGCCTCGGTGTCGCGTTCGCGGACCGAGCTTTTTCCGGTCTGGCTGCTACTCGTTTACATCTCACGTTTACATCTCGCCTGTCGGCAGTGTACACGTGGTCACTGTTTCGCGCGTGCCACGGTGTAAACGCGCTGTCACGGCTGAGCCCATCGCTCCGGAGCGGAGGACTGATCGAGTGGTCGATCTTCCTTTAATTGGAAAATAGATCAATCGAAGTACCGCGTATTATGGGAGTATTGATCTGGGATTATGAAGTTCTACTTTGTCATATCTAGCAGCAATTTAATCATTTAGATGTGGATGGGTACCGACGGTATTAATAAAAAGTAATTGATTGAAGATTGTAACCTTTGAGAATTGACTCATAATAATAGCCTTGTCGTTTTATCAGTTATAGTACACGGGAAAAAATTATATTATACAGCATTAGTCTAATTGGAAATAATTTTGTAATTCGGTAACAGTATTAATGAAATAAAAGCTTGTTTTATTAATACATGAGCATGAACGTATTTAATTAACAAGATTATTTCCAATTAGACTAATGGTGCTAATGCAATTTTCTTTCTGTGTAGAAATTAACAATTTTTGAATACCTGTGTGAAGTTAGCCCCCCAATGTCGAAGAATCAAAATTTTTCTTTTTGCAAACGTTTGCCCATTGTTTGCCCACGAATGCCCCGTTGGAAATTTTGTTTGCCCTCTTCTGGTTCAAAAGTATTAAGTAATTCAATTTGGGGGGGGGGGCAACTTCACACTGGCCCCAATGTCGAAAAATCAAAAATTTTCTTTTTGCAAACGTTTGCCCATTGTTTGTCCACGAATGCTCCGTTGAAATTTTTGTTTGTCCTCCTCTAGTTCAAAAGTTATAAGCAATTCAATTTTGGGGTGCCAACTTCACACTGGCTCCCAATGTCGAAAAATCAAAAATTTCAACGGGGCATTCGTGGGCAAACGATGGGCAAACGTTTGCAAAAGAAAATTTTTTATTTTTCGACATTGGGGGGCTAACTTCACACATATGTATTGAATACAGGAGATGGACAAAATAATGTAGACACTTGGAAAATACACTACTTGTTTTATTAATAAGAGGTTGGTCCACTATTTGCCTTTAATATAGATTCTATCCTTGTGTTGAAATAGTCATACAGTGCTTAAATAATCACCCATGGAATGTTATACTATTCTTATAACAGAATATCTTTCAATTGTTGACATAAGTGATGTGGGAGGAGGAAATTTGTTTTTCACTCTAATTACATACTAAAATAGAATAGAAAGACAATTATAATTGAAAACGTTTGAAAATGTATTTGTCATATTTTCGATTGGTACCGATATAGAACACTTAATCTATGTATCTTAGATACGACGAAATAATTGTCCGACACGTTACAATCTCGTGACATGCTAACGATAACGGCGCTCTTCGTTGTAATAGACACCGTAAAATGCAGACTCCACTTTTTGCGTATCCGTGGCACGCTGCTTTCTTAGCGCGTCCCCGGTAACAAATTCGACTTCCCCTCCCTTTTCTCAACCCTTCTTTTTTCCTCGCGCGAGAACGAAGTACAGCAAACGCGCGCGGCGTGCTCCAAAAATACATCGCGCTGGAATATGAAACCAGAAGTAACCAGTGGCAAGGGCCGGCCCCGGCATCTGGCACGACCGACAAAATATAATAACACAGCGCGCGTGCACACTGCGTACACGCGCACGCACATACGCACTCACGCACGCACATACGCACGCACTCACGCACGCACGATAAGTCGCCCCTGGATAATCTCGAGGATTGCGCGTGCGATCGGTGGCGACGGTTTGGTCCACATCCTCCCCGACGTGTTAACAATCTTTTTTAAAACGTTCACGATGTCTCCGAAAAAATTTCCGATTTTAATCATTAAACACGAAATAAAATCTTTTATTCGCCAGTAAGAAAAGATTCTTTGTGTATGTTACGTAAAATACTGTATCAATGCACTTGAAAAGGACCAAAATCCATGGTCGAAACGTAGTGCTTTATTTCATAATACATCTGGCCAGTCAGGTCGAATCTAAGTTATCCAATTGTTGTTTTTTAATCATTAAATCCTCCTCATTCATATCCTCTTTTCGCGCGGCAGCGGCTGTCTTCACTATGGCCAACGTGTCCTAAACATTCTAAACTTAACTACTTAAATTTTGTCTTGTCCTGTCGATCTACTTTGCTCTTCGCGTTATATACTATGTGTAATCTGCGTCATGTACTAATTGTTCAGTCTTTTCTCATATTATTTTTCTACTCATATCGTTTTTCTCGTTTATCATATTGTCCTCACTCACACTGAAAGAATGGCTTGGTTATAAAAATCCAGGCTTGGTTAATGTTACTATAGTATATGCTTATAAGCACCTTGGTGAAATAGTTTCAACTAAACGTATAATAAGTATTACATAATTTAGTTGGCTCAACTAAACAAAATTTGCTCTTTTATAATTATTACAAATGTTTATAATTATTACAAAATGCTTTGTTATTATTATTATAATCGGTAATAATAATCAAATTCTTCAAAAGAAAGTATACTAAATGCATCTTTTTTTTCAGTGCAGTATATTTGTTCTCATTACTATTTTGCCTATTTGCGTTTTTCGGGTGGGCATTATAACAGCAGCCTTACTGACGCCTTACCTTTTGTGTGCTTTGCACATTACATGTATATAATTATGCGGATACCCAATAAATTAAATTAAAATTAATCTTAACGACAAATCGTCGATGCGTTAGGAATCCTCTGTATTTTCCTTACAATTCCTTCAGAAATTTGATTCTTATTTTCATTATCGAAATATTTATTCGTCGTCGAAATTAAGGTCGGATTCCGCGACTAACTTACATACAGCGTCGAAACGTAAACGAATGTCTATTCTGGACGCGAACGAATCCGTGCGTTCCGCGAGTCGATTCGACGCGCTCGTCTGGCGTGCACGCTTCCGGGATGTTGCCGAAGGATATCGCCTTCCATCCTAGCACTTTTTTATCTTCGTCGTACACGCGACACCTACGGGAACGAGCTTCCGGATGGAAGCGTGATCGCGTTTCTGCATCGAGTCCCGTCCCGAGCCAAGGCTACAAAAATACAGATAGACACGACGATATGATCCTACCTCGAAATAGACGACGGCTTAACGTGTTACAATCGCATTATTCATTTCTGCTAGTCTGGAATTAGCAATAAAACGAGAAGAAAGATTTGAGGAAGCGGAATCCTTCGACATTTCTCGACATATCTAATTTATGGCATGCGAGCCACATTCCTTCGTGTAATTTATACTCCGTGAACGGCCGATATTAAACGCATTAAGCTACTAATGCTACTAGACTCGCACGAAGGCTGGTTGAAAATAATAAAACACGATGGACGATTCGGTCCGAGAGTAGTGCAAAAGTAGCCGCGGTCGGCTCGTAAAATCTCCGTTTCCTCGACGGTATTATACCGCTAATTGCTAGGAAATCCGGGAAGCCGCCTGCAGGTAAGCCCGGCAAAAAGCCGCTCGCGCGAAAGCAAGCAACGAGACCAGAAAACATCCACGATGACCAATTCGCTCGCGTATGTCGGCCACGCCATTGTTGCACGCCTATTTGCATCGCGGAAACCGCGGGGAAGCGGGGAGAATTAGCTGTAAATCAATCCCCACGAACGTTAACGCGAATTCCACGATTTTAATGAGCAAAACGAAATGCGTGTTACGTCCGTCTTTATAATTGCGTTTCTGCTGAAGAATACCCCGACTGAAGACGGCCTCGAGACAAGTGATACAATTTAATAAATAAATCCTGAAACGGGCATGTATTTGCGAATGTAAAATATGTATTTGTCAAAATTAATATGAAACGCGCAAAGAACGACGAATATTCGGCGTGTATTTATTTCATAAAGCCGGACTTAGATTAAGTGAACGAGCACGAAC